>BQNB010178330.1:0-12880 GCA_026074375.1 Tanacetum coccineum
ATTCAATCAAAGCTATATTAGCTTCTTCTTCCTTTTACCTTGCAAGCCTTTCTTCCTCTATAAGTTCAGCTTGCATCTGAGCTTCAAGATTTCTAGGCATTTCTTCATCAAGAGCAACTTGATCTTTCTTCTTCAAAGGTCTTTTAGGCTCAACCATTATTGCCTTGCCTTTGTCTTTAGCATGTGGAAGTTGTGATGCTTGTAAAGGTGATGATGTTGTTTTGAATTCACATGGCTCTTGAACTACAACCCCTCTAGCCTTGGGTCTTGTAGTTATAGTTGTTGTAGCAGCAGATGTAACAACTTTGGGTTTAGCTGCATTGATTTCTATTAGAGTCTGAGCCAGAGTCAACTCATCAATAGTTGTTGTTGGGGCATTGGCAGTAGTAGCTTCCTTTTCAACAGTACTAACTTCCTTTTTAGCAACTTCTTTTTCCTACTCTTCCAACACATCTGTATCAAACATCATGTTGTCATCATTCATCTCATCCACCAAAGTTACTTTTGCATCAGCATCAAGATCGGCAATTTTCCTCCCATGTTTTAGACGCATCCTCCTGATCACCCAAACTGACATCATTAGAGGATTCTACCCTGCTAGTTGAACCAACCTTCCTTAATCTCTTGCTTGACTCTCTTCTTTAAGCTGGCAATCTCCTTTGCTTGAGCAGTCTTGGCTTTCTCCAAATAAAGGACTTTCTATTATAGGCTGGTACATAAATTCATCAATTCAGAAAGTTGCATACTATCCTTACCACTTTGAGGTGGATCATAGGAAGGGGTAGATACATGAGCCTCATCAGTGACAGGCTCTGTAGGACCACTGTCTTTCCTCTGTTTCCTCCTTGACTTCTTCTTTTGAGGTTTAGATTATGATGGTTGAGAAATAATAGGTGTGGAATGGGAATTAGAAGGAGCATCTGAATCTTCACCTATATCTTCTAAAACTTGAATCATCATTGTTAGGAATACAGGTGTGACTCTTTTAGAAAAACCCTTTCTTAGTCTCTTCATATTAGTAAACATTTTCTTGGTGTGGGAAGGTGTAACATAAACCTCTTTATGTCTGGTCATTCCTCAACTTGTTGTCCAAGGAAAAGACTTGCAAAACCTTGGGTACATGAGAAATTTAACCCCACCCTCCAAGTTCTTCACCATATTGTCAGAATTATACTTAGAGATGTTAAATTTTTTAGTTCCCGTAATTGGGTACAAAGATCCATCAATTCAGTAAGTTGCATTCTATCCTCACCACTTTGAGGTGGATCACAGGAAGGGGTAGCTATAGCCTCATCAGGGATAGGCTCTGTAAGACCACTGTCCTTCCTTTGTTTCCTTCTTGACTTTTTCTTTTGAGGTTTAGATGAAGATGGTTGAGTATGAATGGGTGTGAAATAAGAATCAGTAGGAGCAACTGAATCTTCACTCATGTCTTTAGTAGCTTGAACCATCATTGTTTCAAATAGAGGTGTGACCTTTCTAGACAATCCCTTTCCTTGTTTGTCCAAGAAGACTTACACATTCCTTGGATACATAAGAAAATTTATCCCACCCTTTAAGTTCTTTACCATATTGTCAAAAATGTACTTGGAGAAGTTGAAATTTTTGTTTGTGGCAAGACTTATGATAGCAGATGCCATAGTGCTACTAAATTCATTCCAGGATGTAGTCTTAGCACTAAGAACGCAACAGATTGTGAGTTTCAACAAACTTTAGGGTCGACATTGTGATGGGTTTTGATGTTTAAAGATGAAATTGAGTTAGGGTTTATGATTAAAGAGGATAACAAAGTGTAAAATCGAATGAATGAGTGATTGAAACCCTAAATCGAAGTGTTTATGAAATCATCCTCAACAGCATTAACTTGAACTGGCAGCATTAAGTTAAGCCTAACAATATTAACAAACCCAGCAGTAGCAAGTTATGCCTGGCAGCATTAACTTATGCCTAACATCAGTAAGTATATGCCTAGCAGCATAAACTAATACGAGCAACAGTAAATTAAGCCTAACAGTATTAACTTAAGCTTAGCAGCATTAAGTTTAAGCTGAGCAACATTAACTTTAAGACACCAGTATTAACCCTAATTTCTTTCCAAAAAGCATTTCCATCATCAATTTTGATTCTCACAAGCTCTCTTTCTATTTTTAATCTCTCAATATATCTCATTTCTTTTTCTCACCAATTCACTCTTTCTGTTTTTATTTCATAAATCTTTCTATTCTTTTGAGCTCATAATTTCTCTCTGTTAGTTTTTGCTTTCTCTTAATTCTTTTAAGCTCACCAATTCAGACAGCAAGAGCCCTTTCATATAGTTTAGTACAAAATTCCATCAATTCCTTTAGTTTCATGTTGTCCTCCCTACTTCCAAGTGTGTTAACTCTTAAAAGAGGTGGATCATTAGACTGTTTAAATATAGCCTCAAACTTAGTTTGAGCTTCTGACACCCCAATAAGGTAAATCTTAGCATATGGGACTACTACCTGAATCAGTTCCCTGAGGAAAAGACTCATTAAGTGTTGCCATGGATTGGGTCCTATTTATGTTACCACTTTCCTGCTCTACTTATAAGCTAGAAGTAGTAGTGGCAGCCTTTTTCATTCTGCTTCCCACTCCTTAATGATAGTCTCATCTGCTACAAGGTGAATAGTTCCACTAGACTGAGATATCTTAGTGGCCTTTTTGGCTTTCCTAGGTTTTTGAGTTTTTTTTGTTAAGATAAAGATGGAAGAGTAATTGGTTCATGATTTAGGTAGAGAAGCAGTTTTGGATGTATGTTAGGATTCAATGGGATTTCCTGACCCTTCACCCAAACCTGATTGGTTGGAATGCAGCTCTTTTAATTTTACAACAGTACTAAAAGCAACTAGCAGCATTAAGGATACTTACCAGTAGTAAGATACTCTAACAGCACAAACTTGAATTTCATCCTTAGCTGTTGTTCTATTTCATTTCATACATTCTCTCATTAATCAAGACTTCATAATTAACCTCCCTTCAATCAATACTTCAGAGGTTAAGCATTCCAATGCGTGCAATCAGATATTGGAATCTGCCAACATCAAATGCTTTTGTGAGTAAGTCTGCAACATTATGATATGTATGAATCTTGATCATTTGAATAAGCTTCTTCTCATTTGAATCCCTGATGAAGTGATGTCTGATCTCAATGTGCTTAGTCTTTGAGTGAAACACTGGATTCTTAACTATGCAGATTGTGCTTTCATTATCAATGAAAATCTTGGTATTCATGAAGTTGTATCCATAATCCAGCATTTGATTTTGAATCCAGAGGACTTGTCCACAACAACTAGCAGCAGCTACATACTCTGCTTCAGTAGTAGAGGTGGCAACTATAGTTTGCTTCCTGCATTGCCATGAAATCAATCTGCTTCCAAGAAATTGACAACCTCCTGTTGTGGATTTCCTGTCTAAACTAGCACCAGCATAGTCACTGTCAGTATAAGCTTCCAAGTCAAATGGTGAGTCCTTAGGATACCAAAGGCCCAGTTTAGGTTGACCTTTCAAGTATCTAAAGATTCTTTTCACAGCATGAAGATGTGAACCTTTAGGTGTGACTTGAAATCTTGCACAAGCACATACAGCAAACATTATATCAGGTCTAGAAGCTGTTAGATACATCAATGATCCAATCATTGATCTGTATAAGTGAACATCAACATCTTCAGCTTCTGCATCCTTAAGCAATGGCTTGGAGGTCTCCATGGGAGTACTTGCTGTCTTCACAGTTGAAAAACCAAACTTCTTTAAAATTTCCTCCACATACTTGTCTTGGCTAATGAAAATCCCATCATCTTTCTGTGTCACTTGAAGTCCTAAGAAGAAAGTGAGCTCACCCATTGAACTCATTTGAAACTTCTTATGCATTAGCTTTTCAAATTCAGTGCATAAAACTTTCTTAGTAGATCCAAAAATGATATCATCTACATATACTTGAACTAGTAGGATATCACCTTTGATCTTTTTAATGAACAAAGTCTTATCAATCTGACCTCTCTGAAATCCATTGTCCAATAGATAGGTAGATAAAGTCTCATACCAGGCTCTAGGAGCTTGATGTAGACCATATAATGCTTTTTCTACCTTATAAACTTTGTCAGGGAACTCTGGATCTTCAAACCCTAGAGGTTGACAGACATATACTTCTTCTTCAATTTTGCCATACAAAAATGCACTCTTCACATCCATCTGGTATACAACAAAGTCTTTGAAGGAGGCATAGGCTAAGAACATCCTAATCGCTTCAATCCTAGCAACTAGGGCAAAAACCTCATCATAATCTATTCCTTCTTCTTGAGTATAACCTTGTGCAACCAGCCTTGCCTTGTTTCTAATCACAATACCTCTCTCATCTTTCTTTTTCCTGTAGACCCATTTTGTTCCAATGGCCCTCTTGCCATATGGTAAATCAACCAAAGTCCAAACCTTCTATAATTTAAACTGTAAAAGCTCATCCTGCATTGCTTCTATCCAGCTTGGATTTGTCAAAGCTTGAATCACCTTCTTGGGTTCTACTTGTGATAGATTACAAGCAAACAGACAAGTATGAAGGTCTTCATGAGTTTTCCCTTCCTAAACGGCACTAATAAACCCTTGTTCATTTGAAGTCTTTGTTATTCTCCTTGTTAGTACACCAGACTGTATATCACCAATCACATGATCAAATGAATGATCTTTATGGATTCTTGTATTTGGAGTAGAAGGAACTCGATATGTGGTAGTAATGTTGCTCATATCTAATTCTGTTTCATCACCAAAGAAATCAACATGTGTAGCTTCAAGTGAAGCAGTAGTAATTGTTAGACTAACATTATTAATGTTTAGACTACCAGTATTAACATTTGTACTGGCAGTATTAATACTTGGCCTAGCAGTATTAACATCTTGAGTAGTATTTTCAGGCATCTCTTGATCATCAATTCCACTTTCTTGACTTATACCTTCATCATCCTTCTTTCCATCATCACTAGAAGTTTGTGGTTCATCATTGCTAGCATTCTTTGAAGCAATGTTGCAAAAATCGGCCTAGGCGGGCCTGTAATCGCCGATTAATAGCTACTCGGCCATACACCTTGGAAAATAAGACAAATCGGGTGAAAAATCGGTCTGGTAAAAAATCGGTCAAATCGGCCTAATCGGTCAACGAAAGTCAAACATTTCTTTTTACAATGTGACTTTGAATTGTTAACTGTTAACTTTTATTATCTATGTCTATGTTTTGAACAATGTAACTTTGAACTCATTTAATTTTAGTGTATTTAAAGTGTTGTATTCATCTCATACAAGTAACTTTGAAATTTATATATAAAATTTGCAAAACCGATTAATCATCAATTAATCGCGCCTAGACCGATTACAGGCTACAGGGTGGTCGACCGACGGCTAGCGACTCGTGATTTTTGCAACATTGATTTGAAGAATAATCAAATAGTGAACCATCTTTCCACAGTGGTATCAAAATGTAGTCTTGGCTAGATCCTGTTTCTATGCAAGAACGACCTGTGCCAATACTTTCTTCTGTACCTACAGAATCATTAGAGTTTGTACCTGTAACAACTGGCACATAATTTATTGATTTTGTTAGAACATCAATATCAAACATCCACTTTGGTCCATCACCTGCAATAATAGGCTTATCCTCCAAGAACCTAATATGCAAACTTTTTTCTACTTTCTTGGTTTTAATGTTGTATACCCTAAAAGCCTTACAATTTAGTGAGTAGCCAACAAAGAAACCATCATTAAACTTTCCATCAAACTTTCCCAAATGATCTAAGGTATTAAGAATGGTAACATGACACTAAATGGTCTTATGAAGCTTAGAGCAGAGGTCACCTCTAATAGTTCAAAGGGTCTTTGTTATGAGCTGATAACTAATACCCTATTTTGCACATAGCAAGCAATATTAACTGCTTCAGCCCAAAATGTAGTAGGTAACTTAGAGTGTGCTAACATGGTTCTAGCTGCCTCAATCAGTGTCTTATTTCTCCTTTCAGCAACACCATTTTGCTGAGGAGTTCTAGCTACACTAAATTCCCTCTTAATGCCTTTCTTTTCATAAAACTCACTCATAACTTTATTCTTAAACTCTGTTCCATTGTCATAGATTATTTTTACTTTCTTATCAACTAGATTTTCTATTTCAGTTATAAAGCTCTTAAGGATACCACTAGTTTCATCTTTAGTTGCTAAAAAGAAAACCCAAGTGAATCTGCTATAATCATCAGTAACAACGAGACAATATTTCTTATGCATTAAGCTGCTCACAAAAGTTTGGGCCTATCTAGTCAAATATGCACATGAATAAAGGTTGAGTAATAGAGTTCTGAATCTTGGACCTACATGAGGCTTTGTGTTGCTTTCCCTTAAGGCAAGCAACACAAGTTTGGTTATTTTCAAAACGTTTTGAGGGTAAACCTCTCAAAAGATTGTCCTTTAACAGTTTCTTTGATAGTTTTAAAGTGTCCCATGGACAAGCCTCCTATGCCAAAGCATTGATTCATCAAGTGTGGCCTTTGCAACAAGACAGGTTAAACAATCTTTAGGAACAATATTCTTCATATCAACACTATACATGTTGTTTTTTCTAGGAACTTTAAATAAAACCTGACTTTCATCAAGTAATTTAAAATCAGGAGACAGAACAAAACATGCAGTGTCAGTAAAAAGAACACTCTTCTTTTTGTCACATCTGTGAAACACTAAAAAGGTTAAACTGTAACTCCTTGACAAAGTACACATCCTCAAAATCAAGTTCCAGTTTTAAGAGTTCCTTTACAGTAATTTTGCCTCCTTTGCTCCTCCCCCAAAGGTAACATATCCTCCATCAAATTCCTTAAAGTCTGAGAGATAAAACATGTTGCCTGTCATGTGCCTAGAGCATCCACTATCAACATAGCCTTGATCTTCTTTTTGTGGATGACCCTACACATAAAAATAAGGAATATTTAGTTCCTTTGGGGACCCAAGCCCATCACTGACTTGGATCAGGCCTAGTTGATCAACATAATTATATTTCTTCAAAGTAATTGATGCATGGTATGTGCTTATTTACACGTACCTTTTACCTATTAAAACGAGCTAAAAATACCAATAATGACCAAAAAATACATAAAAATGCACTGTATTTGTTTGTATTGTGAATTGTGTCTTGCAGGTATGGATTTATCACAAAAGGACAAAAACAAAGCAAAACTGTCACACCCCGTAAATTCCCGGTTAGTATTCCGAACCATTTTGACCATTTATTTTGAATTTTATACGTTACGTTTAAATTTGACAGTTTACCGGGAAGTTAAACTGCGTAAAACTGAAAAATGTCATCGGACGCGTTCCGGGATCTGTTATTAATTAATTTAGGCTTAATATGAGATATTTTAACTTTCTTGAGTGTTTCGTGATTTTTAATCACTTCCGATATTAATTTTAGGGTTTTATCTCTAAAATTGCGTTTTTCGCATTTTTGACCAAACGGAACCCCGGAAACTCGAAATCTTTTCATGTAAACTCAAGTTATCGATAATCTTATACACTAAGTCAAAAATTTCATGATCATACTCATGCCCTCCCCCTACACACGAAATTTTTTCTTGTGAACAAGCTTGGACTTGAAATTAAATCATTTATGCTCCACTAACTCAAAATTTGAAAACTTACCATGCATGTGAAGGAAAGTGACATCTTTGTTGCCTAGTAACTTGCATGCATGCCATCTCTTACACATCACATGCAAGCTTGGACCATTTGACTAGAAATTTAAAACCAAGACCAAGTATATTGAACTATGACTATGTTACTTGAGCTTTAGCTAGAAAACTTGAACCATTTGGTCCTTGTGGCCTTCCCAATGCCGAACCACCAACAACCCTAAACTAGTCCAAAATTCACCCAAAACCCTAACACATATCCTATAAATACCATGTGATATCACAACTTAGGGTTATAACTCATTTCACTAGCCACAAAATTTTCACACATCTCTCTTCCTCTCCCTCTTTGGCCACGGCACACAATCCACACACAAACACATTCATAACTTTTGATTTCTATCAAAATCCAATCATTCTAAGTTTATTTCTAAGGTCACCTAAGGTAGATCCAAGTATTGGTTGGTTGAATTTCAAGGTTTTTCAAGATTTATAAAATTAGGGTTTACAAGATTATTTGGGGTTTTTATAGATCTATAGTTCTTGGGTATAGATCTTGTGTTTTCACTACTTGTCCTTCTTTATTTGTAAGTCTTTCTTGATCTTTGCTTGGTTTCACCTATTATCTTTATAGATCTATGTTTATTCATAAAGATCCATGTGTTTGTGTTATTTTTACAAAAGAAATAAAATTAATATCTTGTCATCTTTTATAAAGTGGAAGTAAAAATTGTTACAACTTTATGTTTATGTTTCATATCATGTTCTTGGTGAGATTGAGGGTTGATGAGAGTTGCAACAATAGAGATTAGGTTGGATTAGGGTTTAGTTTTGTTGGTTGGTTATTGGTGAATAAAGATTAGGGCTAGATTAGGCACTAATATGCGAGTTGGGTTGATTTTTGGTCGCATTTAGGTAAAACACCCTTGCTGTCCCGAAATGGTTTTGAGGTTTTGAGTGACCTAAAAATGTTTTCATTAGGCGTAAAAGTAGTTTTTGAAGAGCTTGTTTCGAGTAGATAGTTTTTCACATATCGCACTTTAAAATCGGACTTAAAACGACCAAGTTATGGCCAAATGAAACTTGAACATTTTTTCGGCGAAACACCTTAAAAAGCTTGCTGATGTGAATAGTAAAATAGGTTTTCGGGCACTTTCGGACGATTTTGGACATTTTAAATGCAAGCGAAACATATAGGAATGTTAGGTAATTAGTTAGAACAACTAGAAATGTCATGAAAGGTTATTTGAGATGCCGATCTTAATAAAAAGTAGGATTATTAAAAATGGTACGAAATGGACATTTAGGCGATTTAAACATAAGGTAGGCGGTTTAGGATTTGTTTAAGCATTTGTTAAATATGAAACATAAAGGAAAATAAGGGGCACGCTATTACATTTTGAACTGAAAAACATTCCTAAAGGAAGGTTTCTATTAAATCAGTAAACTTTTTGCAAGTGTCGAGATTTATCAAAGATGTTATAAATTTATCTAAGTCTTCTATTACTAAAACGCAAACATACTTGGATGCTTTAAATGATGAACATAGATGCTTTACTTGTTTACCTTACCGAATGGTAAGTCATACCCATATTTAATCTAGGTCGCGGCTAGAATGCTAACTTTTTTCATCATCGTGTGTTTAGTGATTATCTGCGTCTCCTTGTTAGGTTGTTCCATAGCATCTACACTATGTTTTACCTATTTTTAAATGCTTTATACTTTGGGGTGAGAAACATTATTTTCTTTTAAAATTGGATACAAGTTCTTAACGTGAGTTTTACATGTTTATGTGTTGCCTAAGTTGTTACAAACCACTATTGCCCGAACTATCATGAACCGTTAGTCACCTATGGCAATTGGAGTGTAAGTGAGCGTTGAATGCGTAAATAGATTATTAGGACATTATGCCCTATCCGCTTTGGTTCTCCACATTACGAACGAACAAGCGGATATTATGTTATTGTCGATTAGCGCTGTGGTGGTCTTTGTTTGGGACACCGCATTAAGGGCAAGAATACGATGTGGCTATTGATATGATATGCCCTACTGTATCTAGAATCGGTGTAGGAGCTTAGTGTAACTGTAAATACTTTTTATGCTGATGTTGTCTATGTTATAGTAGTCGGGCATGCGTTTTGAAATTTTGTGGTCCACTCTCTTATACTAACTGTACACTATGAATTTCACCAACCCTTATATTGACGTTTTAAACATGTTTCTCAGGTGCTTAGCTTGGATTGATTCTTGATGCTAAATGGAGTCTATGTGCTATGTGACTTCGCCAATTTCAAGACTTATCTATTATATACTCGTTGTCATTATCAAAACTTTGTTATGCTTCCGCTACATTTAACTCTCTTATGACCGGTTGTAAAACTTAAATTTATTTTCTTTTATGCAACGAGTAAACTTTTTCAAACGTCCATGATTAGTGGTCGTTCTTTGTTGCTTTATGTTCGGATTGTTATGACGTCACGCCCTCGCGGACACGTCTATTCTCCGTACAGGTGCCCTATTGGGGGGTGTAACAGATTGGTAATCAGAACCAAGGTTATAGAGAACCAGGTAGTTATACTAGGTTTGGTCTATAACTAGAATGTGATCCTTTGTGCCACTATATGTGCTTACGTGTTGACTGTCCTTGCTATATATATATATATATATATATATATATATATATATATATATATATATATATATATATATTATATATATTACGATTTCTATTATACTTGAGACTATTACATATTTCCATATTTACCTTGCCATTCATTTCATCGTTTCTTTATGCCTTGCATGGTTTCATATAAAGGAGATTTATATAAACTTTTGCTTGTGCAGATCATGGCAGCTTCAGCTATTGCTATTTCTTCTGATTCTTCGGATGAGAGTGTGGGATCACCGCCCTCTCGGGTTATTCTTTTTGGTGATATTCCGACTGTTATTCCTTCTACTTCTGTGGTTGCTCCAGAGACTTCTACTATTGCTCCTATTATTTCATCTGCCGCTCCTGTGGTTGAGACGACTCTTGTCGCTTCACCCACTGGATTGTGTGGCTTGGTTCCCTATTCGGGTTCCGATTCTGATTCACCAGATGAGATGTCTTCACCAGAGCACATTTCCCCGCTACCAGCTATTTCACCATTCTTATGCACCGATTCTTCTGAGGCTCCTGATTCTTCTGATGGACCACCATCGCAGGACCCTTATGTTGCTACCGTTGCTCGTTGGAGGAGCAGGGTAACAGCACGTCCATCATCATCATCTGAGTTTCCTATTGCTCCTGTTACTGCCCCGCCCGGGATTCGTCGACGGTCAACGATTCTTATCCGACCCGGGGAGGCTATTCCTTTTGGTCGACCTTACCGCACCCACCTTAACAGGCCGCGTAAGTTATTGACTGCGAGGAAGAGAGTTGGACCTTTACCAACTCGCAGATTAGCATCGAGGCATGCATCACCTCGGTTCTGCAGGACCATTCACTCATCTTCTTCCAGCTCATCTTTGGATTCTTCGCTAGTTCATTCTTCGGGTTTGGATGCATCAGATCAGGCTCATTTTGGATCTTCGACTAGAGATGTATCACCCAGATTGTGTTACCCTCTGAGGAGAGCACTACGACGTAGTGTGGCATTTCATCGTTGGTGTGCTGCTCCATTATCTACTTTGTATCCACCGACTACATCAGAGTCATCATTAGAAGATTCATCAGAGAGACCCCTGCATTCATCTTCACATTCTGTTGGACCATCTCGCAAGAGATGTAGATCCCCGGTTGATTCTGTACCATCATCTACGCTAGTTATGGGATCATTAGATCATATAGTGCTAATATCCTGAACCACCTCGTAAAGGTTCAGAGATTTCAGATTCGTCTGAGGCTAGCATATAGGAGGATGCCGAGGTTGGTCCTATAGAGACTGGGGTTGATATGGAGTTAGGTATTGGTGATGGGGATGATGTTAAAGAACATGTTGAGATTGACCCTAAGGATGTCAAGGATGATACAAAGAAGTATGAGGTTGACACCAGTGCTGGAGACATGGCTGAGGTAGGTGTCGACCCGATGTCCGCACCGATAGTTGAGGAAGAGATTGTAGAGCCAGCTGGAGAGGATTCTTTTGATTCGTCTGGCATTAAGGATGGCATTGTTAGGTTATTCGAGGATATGCCGATTGACTTGGATGATGCTGTGCGTGACTTTTACCATCATATGTCTGAGGTTAGTATTGATAGGATTGTCGGGATTGAGACTGATCGAGCGGTTGGAGCCGATATCAGTTGGATAGCTAGCAGAGGACAGTGCTAGGATGGCCGAGAGGTATGTAGCTTTGTGTTGGAGAACCTCAGGTTCGTGCTATGTTTTCGGACTATTGACTAGGGATCGTGTGAACAACCTTCTTCTTCTATGTCCCTTTCACAGAGGAGTTTTGTCAGATTCATAGGATCCTGATGATTACTCGATGGAGGACTTAGGAGGTTGGAGTCATTTGTTGAGAGACGTTTTGGTTTTCGCCCTTAGACTAGTTGTACCATGATCATGTAGGACACTAGATTGATGGTTAGGTCTAGATGTTAGCAATAGAAATAATTGTGGATCATGTACCTATTTTAGATTTTGGTTGTAACCGAATTATGCTTTTATTCATAAAATGAAAAGCTTGTTTTGACTCTCTCACTTATTATATTGTTATTTATTCGTTCTGGCAATCGTGTTGTAATTATATTATATTTTGTTTCATAGCATGTATTAAATTATCGTTATCAAATAATCGTATATTTGTTTCAAAATCTCACCATGGGTTGTGTCTTGTGATGTAGAACAATGACTATCACTCGCTCCGGTATGACCCTTGAATCAATCGAAGAACTCATTAACCGACGTGTGGAAGAAGCGTTGGCTGCTCATGAGGCGACCCATGCCGCCAATGCTCTCGAGACTGAAAACCAAAGCGAAAATGGCAGTGATGGCGACAGTGGAAATGGAAATGGTGGAAATAGAAATGGTGGAAATGGAAATGATGGAAATGGAAACGGTAGAAATGGGAATCCAGATGAGAATGTTAGAGGTGATAGACCTGTTGCTAAAGAATGCACCTACCAAGACTTCATGAAGTGTTAACCACTCAACCTTAAGGGAACAGAAGGAGTTGTAGGATTGATAAGATGGTTTAAGAAAATGGAAACAGTGTTCCATATCAGCAACTGCC
>BQNB010178332.1:0-12880 GCA_026074375.1 Tanacetum coccineum
TTTAGAAACCTAAACAGACCTTAACGGACCCAATAAGGCCCGTTAAGCCAAAATAAGCTCGGATGGCTTATTTATAAGCCGAAATGATTGAGTTGGCTTATTTTTACAAAGTCAAGGGACTAAAGGTGACAAATTCGAAACTTAAAGGATTCGAATTGCCATTTCCGAATTGGCATTAACTCCAGGGACCATTTCTGTGTATCCTGAAACCTTAGAGACTAAATTAAAAACCATAAGGACCTAAGTTGTAAAAATCCCGAAAGTTAAAGGACTAATTGTGTCATTTCCGAAATTAGAAGGTTTAAAATATAAATGTGTATATTTGTAAACCTAGGGACTAAAAATGTAACAACTAGAAACGTAAGGGTGGTTTAGAGCCCAGGGTATAAATAAAAACATTGATTCGTCGGTCGACGTTTGATATTCGGTCGCTCGAAACGATTTAATAACAAATTAATAAATAATGTATATTTATGAATAATGACTTCACGTTTATGAGAACCATCGAAATATAAAAACAAAGATCTTGTGCTTCACCTCACATAGCTGATATACGGTTTATATAAACTTAAAATGGAATTTAGTTATACAAGAGTCGTAGTTAAATGAGGTAAACTAAGACTTGACCGTAATTACTTAGGTAATTGACGGTGTTATCCATACCAAACTTGGATACTTGTTTTCATTCAGCAGAACTACCGGCTAAGGTTAGTTCATTAGCTCCATGCTTTTTAATTGTTTAAATGGATATACATCATTGGGGGCCTGGAAGAACATGCTTTGTTTTACAAAATGGACGCAAGTGTACATTTTATGCACTTGATTTCGTGTTTGCCTAAGTTACCTTAAACCCCATTATGTCCACAGATCATGAATGTTAATTGCATAGATGTGATTGGGATTACAGTTGTGCGGGCAAGCCGAAGTTCATGGATAGATCTTTTAGGGTGTTGAACACTTCCCGTTTGGGTGACTAGACTATCCTGGGAACGATCGAATACCATGTCTAATTGGGATGTTGCAGGGTTAGCACATCTTTCACGGACACAGTTGGCATTTTTTAGTATTGCATTCACTATACGTTGAGCCTCGGTGTCATGAGCGTAGGAAACGAAAATTACTTTTTATGATGTTTGCATCTGTTGCTTAATCATACACTTGGGAAATCTTGCGGTCCTACCCATTGTTTTATACTATAACATACGAATTCTCCCAACATCTATTGTTGTCGTTTAAGCATGTTTTTCAGGGTCAATAAGGCACGAGGTGCGATGATACCTTTGGGAGTCATAATTGAAGAGTCAACACTTAGGATTTGGGGTCTTATTACACTTTGGGGAAAATTGTTATACAAACGGAATCTTTATCTATTTTGTTTGAACCATTTGAAGCCATGAGCCTTATGTAACAAACAAGTATTTTGTTAATCCAATGTATCTTTTTTAAACGACACGTTTAGTAGTCGTTCTTTGATCTTGTGCTATTGACCCATAATGTAACGCCTTCGGATATTCAACATTCCGCTGCATACTCAGATTTGAGGGTGTTACACACACAAGGTCATGTCACCTCACATACACATGCCTTACCACAATTAATATCACATAGCAATAGCACATAGCAATCATATTGTTTTACACTTAAAAATCATTTCCATCCCAAAATATAAGTAAAAAGTGGGACTGTAAAACTCACCTGATGCAAAGCAAATTCTAATTCCTTCACTTAATGTTGCAAAGAATCTAAACAAAACAATACACACATATGTTACCATTGATTAGGTCACACACCCAAGTAGATGTAACAATCACAACGATGGATACTCTATATCCTATCTTGATTCAATTCTTCTATATACTCTTCATACTTGCTAACCTCAAATTACCTCACAAACTTTACTTCTCAACTTTCTGCTTTTTACTCAGATTTTATAGTCACAAGCTTACTCTAAATAAAATACTTAAACACCTAATTGGTTCTTCTCCTCACATCCTATATCTCCTCAATGAGTTGTGAGCTTCTACGATTTTTGGATAAAAATAATAGTGAATGTAACCATTTTATAAAAATTCAACATCACAAAGTGTCCAGAATTTGACCTGATTCGACCTTCAAAAAGTTTAGCTTGAGCAGACCCATTTAAACACTTATAAAACTTCCATAAAACTTCTAGAAAATCATAAACATCATTAAATGGCTACAGTAGCAAGCCCATTAATTAAAAAGACGTTTTGATATGGTTTTTGACCTCACAAACACAACTCAGAATCTGCCCTGAAAACTTAGTTTTGACAACGACTCTTGTTTGATTAATATGACTAACTTTCACTCACTTTTAATTCATGAAACTACTTGGGTTGGAAAGTAGACTCTCTGTAGTTAATTTTAGGCTCAAGAAAATTAATAAAAGCTATCCGTATGACCGAGATATGGCTCTCGCAAGATGACCTAAAATTCTGCCCAGATTTCTATTCAGAATTTAGCATAATTAACCCTAATTAACTTACCCAAAACCCTAATTATTAACCCTAAAATAATTTTTGATGATCAAAACCTCTTAATTACAGATTATTTATGATAACCTAATTCATCCTTAATGATTGTTACGTTAAATAAAATCAATTGAATTGAAAAAGGATATAGAAAACATTACCTTAACTCTTGAAAATCAAAACCTTAAAAAATTTTGAGTTTCCCTTTGTTCTTGGTGTTGTTCGACCGGCCAAGGAGAGAGGAGAAGAGAAAAAAGTGATTTTTGATTAAGTTATAATTTGTATTTATAGGTTTAGGAAAGGATAATTACCAAAAACAAGTTGTAATCAAATTAGGATTATTTCCCTTTTTTTTCTTCCCTTGTTCGACTGATCTACACAACCACCCTTTTAATTATATTTTTTTTCTTTTAATTATTTATTATACATTTACTTTAATTCTAAGTAAAAACCTTTAATTATTTAGCTAAACCTTAAACTTTCTAACTAGTTTTCAAATCACCTTCAATTCTAACTATTTTTAAAAAAGGTACTCTACAATATATAAAATACTAAACTAATATATATATATAATATGAATTACATATACATAGTACGTACACGACATTTGAAACTATGTAAAGCTTTCAAATGATTTTATTTCCACAAGTACCATGATTCATCACTCATGTACTTCCATCTCATACACATATAAAACACAGAAAACACATAAAACACATAATGACACACATAAACTGAATTATACAGGCTTTAACTAACCTGCTAAAATCTCATTTATCACAAAAGTCACAGAGGCATTTTCATAAACCAATCAAAATATGCTCTTGAGATGCTTAAGAAATATAGTTTAGACCAATGTGAACCTGTTGACATTCCCATGGTGGAAAGGTTAAAGTGGATGAGGATCTAAATAGGACTATAGTTGACCCAACTCGATATCGAAGTATGGTCGGATCTCTAATGTACCTCACAGCCAGTCGCCCTGACCTAGTGTTTGTCGTCTACATGTGTGCCTAGTACCAGGCAAAGCCTACCGAAAAGTACTTAACTGCAATTAAATGGGTCTTTCAGTACCTCAAAGGAACTATTAATATGGGTATGTGGTATTCGAAGGACAACGGATTTGATCTAAAGGCTTTTGCAGATGCTGACCATGCAAGTTGCCAAGATTTAAGGAAAAGTACATCGGGTAGTGCACAATTTTTAGGTGAAAAGCTAGTAATCTGGTCGTCTAAGAAGCGAAAGTGTACTGTAATATCCGCTACTAAAGCTGAATATATCTCCCTGTTTGGTTGTTGTGCACAGATCCTATAGATGCCGTCTCAACTGACTACGGATTTGATTACAATAAGATTCCTTTGTACTATGACTCCAAGAGCGCCATTGCCTTATCTTGCAACACAGTGCAACACTCTACTAGGAACAAGTTGAAAATGAGATTGTTGAACTCTACTTTGTCAAGACTGCTTATCAGCTGGCGGATATATTTACTAAAACACTCGCACGAGAACGCTTTGAATTTTGGTCAAACGCCTAGGCATGTAGAGCATTACGCCCGAAGAGCTAAAACATCTTGCAGAGTCAGACAAGGACGAAGAGTAACTCCGTTTACTACTTCGTGTATCACATGTACATGTAGAATAGTTTATAAAAACAAAAAACAACAAAAAGGCTTTCATTTATAAAAAACAAAATACAAAAATATAAAATTTCAAAAAGAAAATATAAAATCAAAAAATTTTAAAAACCATAAAAAAATCTTCCTGACATTTCTTTCAGTAATCGATAATATCTACGAAATTAGAAATGTCACATAATGACATAGTTCTGTAGATAAAGTTCGACAGAAAGTTTAAAACATTTTAAAACATGTCTTCTCAAATTTTTTTATGGTTTGTTCTTAAATATCAGACAACAACCCGATCCCTAAAAAAAGAAAATTGTATGCTTCAGTGTAGTTATCCTTAACAACGAAAAGACAAGTCTTTTTGGTCTTGAGTTTAAAGATTCAAAACATTCCAAGTTTTGAAACTCAAGAATATGACTTGTGTATATTTTGCTACACAACTCGGGCTTTCTTAAAAGGAAAATGTATGTCAAAAAGTGAATTTTATCCTTAAAAGATTAATTTTCTTTAACTCAAGCAATTTTCCTTACAAAATGTTTATCAAACATGCTCGAGTTAAACAAATTTCTCAAAAATGTTGGAAATAAAATCAGAATCAGTTTTGTCATTTAAATGGAAAAAGATTCTCAAGAAAATTCGAACGCTCGAACAAATCCAAGAAATCTTTCAATAGACTACGGTCTTTGTTCGAGGGGGGATGGGTTTTTATATGAAAATTTCCAAAAAATGTTCAAAAATAATTCATCATAGTTAATCAGGAAATTCGATCAAGAGATTTCAAACACTCAAACAAATTCTATAGATCTTTAAATAGAAAACGGGTATTTGTTTGAGGGGGAGAAATTATTTTCAAAAAATTAAAATTTTCAAAATGTATTATGAAAATGGTTTTAGAAAAGTGATTAATTCATTTAATTGGTCATCGTTTGAGGGGGAATTAACGAGATTAACTCTGGGACTATGTTTGCAAAATAGGTTTAAACTCAAGGGTATTTAGTGTAACTTTCAATAGTTAACTATCTTTAGGACCTAAAATGCAAATTAGTTTTAAATTAAGGTGTTAGGGGTAATGCATGAACTTTAGGCTTAGTTTAATATAGTTTAAAACCTCTAGGGACTAGTTTTGCTAAAAACCAAATCCCCTCCCCTAAAAATCCCTCCAACCAATCCATACACACACACATAACACATTTTACCAAATATTTTCTCCTCCCTCTTTCTTTCTCTCTAGGATCGGCTAAACCACAAGACAAACAAGAGTCCATTTTTTTATCAAAAGGTAAAACACGAAAGTCATTGATAATCATCTTCTTATTTCAAATCCAAAAAGAATTCTTTCATCATTTCTCAAATCTTGAAAAATTAAAGTTTTTTTTATTTAGGGTTCATAAAAATTGAAAGTGTTTAGATGTTAAATTTTCTTAAGGGGTTTTGTAGATTATGATGTTAATAGACTAGTGTTAACTCAAATTTAAGTGTGTCATTGTTTTAATTGATCAAAGTTGGTTGTTTTGTGGCATGTTCATCAACCGAACCACCTAAGGGTGTGTTTGTTTTGATTGTTTGAATGTAAAGTGATGGATTGTTAGCTTAAAAAGATTAATCTAGCTTGTTTATAACAAAAAGGTTTAATCTTAAACCTTAAACACCAAGATTAGTGATTTTCGAAGGTGACGACAAAGTGTTTGAAGAAATGTTTGTGTAAGAAATTGGTGGAATAAGCGTTTAGAATTTCAAGACTTTAAGACATAACAAATCATGAACTTGAAGTCCAAAAAAACCAAACCACATGAGCCAAAGCTTATGGGTCAGTTGAACCAAGACCACCGACCTAAGCCATGGTCGGTTAGCCTAGTCCAACCGAACCATCATGGTCGGTCGGCTAAGGCTTAACGGATCCTAGGCTAGGTCGGTTACCATGGTTCCACCAAACCTTGATTCGATCGGTTACCATGGTTTGACTAATCCTCTATGGTTGGTTAGTTAATGGCTCGAGTCCATATCCATCGAAACCCCATTGGGCCGGTTGAAGCCCATAAGAGTCTTGGCTCGTTAAAAGCCGAATAAGACTTTGACTCGTTTCAAGCCCAATACCGTTTGGCCCGATGTTCAAGCCCACCGACCATATTATTCGACTCGGTTTAAGAGCCCATTGGACCGTGACCCAAGTTTGACTTATGTTTGACCCGCGTCTTGTGTTGACCAAAAAATAAATATTTTTCATGACATTTTATTATTAAAACACTAAAGATTCAAAATTTGAAATATCAAAATGAAAAGTTTTTAAATAATTCAAAAAGTTCAAAATTTTAAAAGTGTTTTAGAACTAAATAACTTTTACAAAAAGTATTAACGTTTTCAGAATCACTAAAAAGAACATAATTATTGTTATGAGTATTAAAACGGATACATAATTGTATAAATTTTATACGATTTTTAATATCTCGTAAACTTAATCTCAAAAACCTTGATCTTAGATGATTACATCGTTGACTTAGTTTGACCATGTCTATGGATTTTGACCGTTGACTTTGATTGTGTCGTTGACCGTTGACCATTGACTTTGACTGTTGACCAAGTTTGACTTTCTTAATCATGTGCTTATTAAGTTCTTTTGATATGAAATTGATTATGTTTCTATGTGAATGAATACATGTTCTATCTGTTATCTACGAAAATGTCAAAAATAGTTTAACAAGTATTTCTATATTGAAAGACGTGCCAATGATCTCAGTTGCATCCGATCTAGGGTATTCTCTTACATTGTTAGCATTGTTTGGGTTGCATCTATTTGAGAGTATTCGAAAATCTTCGTTAGCGGCTTAGTGGCCATCCATTTTAGATATAAGAGTATTTCAAATAAACTATCCTTCTTATTTAAATGTGTTATACTTGGATATATCTCTCGTAAATTTCACCACGATGCATTAGGATATTATTTATAATACTCATGCTCAATCTTTGAATTTAACCCACTAGTGAAGTGGATTACTTATTCCCGAGGCACTTAACCTCATTCGAGATGGTTTTCCAAAAATAATAGTAATAATGTGTATTGATTTTATAAACTTTATTGCTACAGATTTTACACATCATTATCTATTGATTTTCAAAAATAACACAATGCCTTTACAAAATGAATTTCAAAGAAAAAAAGTTATTTTGAGTCTACTTTGAAATAATTTGCCTAAGAGTTGCTGATAAATCAGGATGGCTATTAAGGCTAGTTATCACCTAAAAGCTGATAATGTATCCCTTTAGCAAATCAGTGTATCTTTGGGGCTCAAGGTCACTTTACTAAAAGGAAAACTCATTCTCATGCGAATCAATTGTTTTCTAAAAAGTTTTCTTCCATACAAATGATGCTTTTTTTCTAAAGATTGGTAAGATGAACACTTATATAAGCATGATAAACATGAAAATTCTCGTTCATTCTTCCATCTTTTATCTTATAGAAATAGTATCCCAGAACTTAATCTTAATTGAGGATAACTAAAAACAAAACTAGAGATAAAAATCTTATGTGAAAAGAAAAGAGCATACGTCTTGTGTCAGTAAAACAAGAATAAAGGCACATGAGAAAGAAAATAACATAAGTATGGACAAAAAGAAATGCACGTCCATACAAAATAGCCAGAGAGAATAAAATTAGAAAATGAAATAAATATGCTTAAGTTTGTATTCATGTGAAACTAATCAAAGTTTGAATCTTATTCTCAGAATCTAACATGTCAAGAGAAAATCCTCAAGCAACAATTGTCTTTGAAGAACAGATTGTTTCACATGCTAACAGACTTGTAATCAAGAAGAACAACCAGCGTGTTGCTTCAGACTCAGATATCACTGATACTAAGCTGAGATTTATTGATGGAATTCTAAGGCACCACAAGCTATACAAGCCGGTTTCCTTAACTGTAACTGTACTGATCATCTACCTACACCAGTTTTGGACAACAATAAATCACAATGCAAACAACCATACATTTACTTTCGAACTAGACACTTATAATTTCACTCTCATACCTGGAAAGGATCCAAAGCAAACAGGCTTGAGAGTTTAAAGCAAAAGAAGCAAACAGTTGCAGGAGAAGGATCGAGTAATGCTCACAACAAACACTATGCTGATTTAGATACTGACAGTGATGCAATACTATACTCTTAATGTTCAGACACAATAGAGAAAGTGATAATGAACCTGATGATGCTAACAATTCTGATATGGATCTATCTGATGATAATCCAAACGGAGATGATGATTTTGCAAGAATTGGTGTGTTCATGTATAATAAGTCCACAGAAACACCAAAGCCTACCTACTTCAGTCCTATAGTTATAAGTTCCTCATTGGATTTCATTCAGAATCTTTTGAATGAAACACCTGCTAATGAATTGACAAATTTTGTTAGTAATCCAGTTTATACTGATGCTCAAACAACCTCAGCGGTAATTTACTTAGAGGGAAATCCTAAGTTAACAAGCTATATCTGAAGTACCATTTGGTACACATGTAGATGTTCAAGCAACAAACGTTTTATTGCATGAAATATTTTCGGACAAGAATGCTTATCATATACCACCTCTACCAGCAAAGAAAATTCCTTATACTGCAACAACTCCCCAACCAAGCTCACTCTAAGCCAAAGCAAAGAATTTGATGCAAAAGGTGAAAAAGAATATAAGGAAGATCAACTTCAAAAAGGAAGCCGCACAGAAATTCAGAGAATATGATCAGAAGCTAGAAGCTCTCACAAATTTTAATGTTTCTAAAGCATTTGAAAAAGCTATCCAAGCAAGAGTTCTGACAGAGATAAATAAGCTTCTACCCACTCATATCCCGAAGGCGGTTGTAAACTATGTTAGGACTTATCTTAACACCTTTGTACTTGAAGTTATTCAAAATAACTAGATCAGTCTATTTACCAAACCATCTACCTCCACTGATGATCTCTCAGGCATAGATTTAAAGTTAAAGCTGTTGCACAGAATTCACGAGAGCAAGTCAAATACGACTAATCTAACTAATTAGAAGCTTTATGACACTCTATATGAATCCGTCTGTCTCGATCATGATACACTTAATGCTCAAGAGGATGAGCCATCCTTTTACAAGAGGTCTCACGATAATCAGGATCCTCCCAATAATCATGAGGGGGAGAACAGGAAGAAAAAAAGAAAGGATGTTGGTGAACCTTCTTCTAGACCATCAAGGCGAAACAAATATTACATGGTTCATGCACAAAATGACACTCTTGCCATGCAACCCTTAGACCAAGAAGATGAATATATTCAGACTCGTCTAAATCCAGAATGGTACACTAAGTCAGGGTCTGCAGGCGCTACTAAAAAAAGGACAACATGCATTGATCTGCTTTTAAAATTAGATATCGATCAAATAGAGAATCATATTCTTGGACCATCTATTGTCGCTATAGAAAAGAAGCTTAAAGCACTTACCCAGAAGGACGAGCTTACACTAGCAGATCTTGAATGTTAATAAAAATAATGCCTAAAAACGTTATTTATATTTTTCGACTCCTCTACGTTTTGAAGATGACAAAATGTAAAAACGTCTACGATAAAAATAAACGTTTACGTGTTATTAATCGTAAATTTTCATTTCGACGTAAATCACTTAAGGTATGAATAAACAAATCATTAAACATGATTAATGATTAAGAAAATATTTTTTCTTAACCATCACATTTCTACAAAAGTATTTTTATAAAAATAAAAATATACAAAATATTTTTATTTATAAAAGAAATGTTTTATTTAATTATAAAAATTTAAATATGGTTTTCCCCTAAAATAAAAGGTTCCACACCAAATTTAACCTTCCCTACTAAAAGACAAAAAAAGGAGCGTCTACCTAGGGGCGGCCCCCTAATAGGCATGACGTCCCCCAGATATATCTGGGACCGCCTACAAGAGACGTTGGTTTTTCCTGGCTATAAATATTGCACTATTCTCTGCAGAAAAACACACCTATTAGCATGAATTTTTTAGATAACTTTCTCTCTCTAAATCCTTCTTTCTCTCTCTAAATCTCTTGATCACTAACATAGTTTAATCTTGTTTCAAGTGATAAAATCTCATCTTCTACCTTCTTCCTTCTTATATCAAGTGTAAGAGAATAATACTCGTATTCGCCAAGAAATGAAATGTTATTGATTAGTGATTTCTCCTCTATTCTTCTAAGATCCAAACCTCTATTTTCTTGATCTCGTGTTTGCATGTAAAATCAAATAGTGTATAAATCCGATAGTGTAGATCTTGTGTTGGTTAGTATTTTAGTCCTTAAAATACATTGGTGAAGTGGTAGACGAGTTCTAGCTAAGATTAGGACTTGAAATTTAGCTTAGTGTTGGAAAAAATGTAAGCGATGTGTAAACGGTTTTATCCGCCTAAAGGGAGCTTGTTAACATAGTGAAATCTCGAGTCGGATACTCAGAGAGTGGAGTAGGGCGAAGAAGAGTTTTGTAGCCGAAGCACTATAAATATCGATGTTGTGATTTGATTGTTCTTTCTCTTACCTTTTATCTTTTACTTATTCTTTATATTTATTGTTTGTATTGTGTTTGTGTCGCAAGTAGTTAGATACACTGGTTGTTCATATTGTGAGTTGATCTTGCATATATTCGAATCTAGTGTTTTTATAAGCAAAGTTTTTAAAAAGCCAATTAATCGGTAAACTATTCAACCCCCCTTCAAGTTTTCACAATTGGTATCAGAAGCTGAGGTCACTTAATATTTTTAAAATATAATGTATTTTAAAGCTTGGATCGATCTAATGATTCCGACAAATATCTAGAAGGGCAAGGGAAATCTATGCAAAGACCACCACTTTTCGAAAGCATTAGTTTTATTTATTGGAAAAATAGATTCAAAACATATGTAAAATCAAAAGATCTTGATCTTTGGCATGTTATTACCAATGGTGATTTTCAACCCAAACCAAACTTGATGAGGTTGTCCCTTTTGAAAAACAAACTGATGATCTTAAAAGAAGGCTTGCGAAAAATAATGAAGCCAAAATGGTTATTTACAATGCTTTGCCTAGAAAAGAATATGAACGAATTTTCATGTGTAATACGGAAAAAGAAATTTGGAAAACTTTGTTAATCACCCATCAAGGTAATAGCCAAGTCAAAGATAATAAGATTGACCTTTTGGTTCAACAATATGAACAATTCATCATTTCCGAAGACGAATCTATAGATAGTGCTTTTGCTAGATTTAATATTATTATTACTAGTCTTAAAGCTCTTGATGAATGTTATTCTAGTAAGAACTACGTAAGGAAGTTTCTTAGGGCTCTACATCCTAAATGGAGAGCAAAGGTCACGGCAATTGAAGAGTCGAAAGACTTAACATCACTATCTCTTGATGAGCTCATTGGAAACCTCAAAGTCCATGAGATGATCATCAAGAAAGATTCTGAAATAGTCAAAGCAAAAGTTAAAAGGAAATCTCTTGCTTTAAAGGATAAGAAAAAATCTAGCGATGAAGAGTGCTTAACTTCCGGGAGTAAAGACGAAGAGTACGCCATGGCGGTAAGAGACTTCAAGAAGTTCTTTAAGAGAAGAGGTAGATTCGTGAGACACCCTCGGAACGACAAAAAGACCTTTCAAAGAAGCTGTGACGACAAAAACGACAAAACTGAAAGGAAGTGCTTTAGATGCGGAGATCCAAATCATCTTACTGGAGAATGTCCAAAGCCACCGAGAGACAAGAACCAAAGAGCATTTGTTGGAGGTTCTTGGAGCGATAGCGGTGAAGAAGATGATGAAAAGATCCAAGACGAGACATGTCGTGTAGCTCAAGCACCAAATGAGGTATGTTCTGAATCTTCTTACTTTAGTGATGAAAACTCATCAATTGATGATTTAGCCTTAGCAATGAATATGATAAATTGTGCAAAATGAGTTTAAAGATAATCACTAAGAACAAAAGGTTAAAAGCTATTAGAAATAGTCTAGAAAATGAGCTTACAGAATTAAAAGATAAATTGTCCACACTCGAGAAAAACAAGTGAGTTGATATTGATTGTGCAAAGTGTCACACACTTAAAATTGAAAATGAAAAGCTCAAAGAAGAATCTACTAGATTAAACAAATTTGAAAAGAGTACACATTGCTTGAATGAAATGTTAAATAATCAAAAACCCTCGGGTGATAAATTAGGTTTAGGGTTTAATTCATTTGAAGCATCATCTAGTGGAACTAAGAAAATAAAATTTGTAAAAGCTCAAAAAAAGACGTCTTCTGATGGAGGTCCCATAAATATGGGCGACCCCTTAATGTTAAGGCGGCCCTCAAAATAAATATGGAACCGCCACCAGCAACGCCTGGTTCTGAGAAAAGTATGTCTTTTCAAAAATCTATTTTGGGTCCTAGACCAAAACACATAATTGTAAACAAAGTCAAAATTCTTGTGGCTGGTGATAATGAAGTCAAACAATTTTATAAACCATTAACAAAGCCCAGAGTTGGATTTTCAAAAACCAAATTTTGATCAAAAACTCCACCTCCTAGAAGATTCAATAATAATTATTCTCATCCTAAAACACCGCAACCAAAAAGACATGTTGGTCGACAAAACCAACCTCATGGATTTCCCGTAAGTTGGAACAAGTTTCCACGTCAAAGTTACATACCATGGGAAATGTGTCTTCCGGTCTTACATCCCAACCAATTGCATCAAATGCAAGGGATGTTTGGCACTAACAACTTTGGACCCATGAGATATTGGGGACCAAATG
>BQNB010178333.1:0-12880 GCA_026074375.1 Tanacetum coccineum
GATTTTTACTTTAAATCTTTGTCCTCAAGGATTTTTAGTAAATTTCTTTATACTTTGATATTATACGTATTATAATTATTACATCACACACACACCCTTAACCATCTGCGCCCTTGGGTCTTTTCTGTTAGACTCTTGGGGCTTTTTGGTTTTAAGGGTTAATTTCAGTTTTGCTTATAAAGCTTATTAGCTTATTTTTACAGCTTATCCGTAGGGCTTATTTGCTAGTTTTATTTTTCTTATATTAGTTTTAGTCTTAAATATTTTCAGTAATTTTTCTAGATTTTTTTATAAATAGTTTAATATTTTTAATGTTTAATTTAAATTAAAAGTGTTTTTAATTCATAATAAATAAAATAATAATCAAAAAAATATAATTCTTTTTTCTAAAATTATTTTTAATCATTTAGGACTTTTAGAAATTAAATTTGCAATTTTAGGGCTTAAATTTGATTACTTGCTTGTTTAGTCGCGTTTTAGGATTCCCGTTATCGTTTTTAAGCTTTAATCTTAATTGCCTTATTTGTTTGCTTGCTTTTATTTGTTTTTGCGTTTAATAAATAGAAATAGAATCAAAAACCTAAAATATTGATTATTCAAATCACACGATCACGAACTTAAACGAGATTCTCAATTCACGCTTCGTCGGGATACGACTCGGGAAGAATTGGTCATCACTTTTTCTAAAGTGATTTTCATTTCTTAACGGAATACTTCTTATATTATTTGATAATTGGTATTTTAGTTATATAAATATATATTATATATTATATATGCTATTAAACCCGTAATCAATTTTTTGGCGCCGCTGCCGGGGAGGTGTGTATCGAATATCACGTTGAAGTTTGAAGATTAGTGTTTTGAAGACCCTTCCTCGTGAAGTTATCGTTTTATTATTTTCTTTTATATAAAACTAAAAAAAATACAAAAATATTTTATTTTTCTCAATTTATTTTCGTAGATTTACTAGAAAAATCAAAAATACTTTTCCTAAAGTATTTAAAAAACCAAAAAAATTGAAAAACAACAAAAACAACCGTTGTGTCACTTGTGAAATCGGCTCACTTTTAGATTACAAACTTTAAGAGAGGTTTAAGGAGGGTTGATCCTACGAACTTCGACTCGAAAGGAGAAGGTTTTTAAAACGCTTCGCGCTTACCCGCTCCTCCGCTTCTTTGTGTGTTTTCTAAAGAGCTACCTTACACTTGTTTAATTATCGGTTACAAAAATATTTTTCTTTTTATTTTCTCTTATTTTATTATTAGTGTATGCAAACTCGCTCTTCTTCAAAACTCGTTGGTGAACTTTCTACGAATCCGAAACGTCGTAATTGTAGATGTTCAAAACAAAGAGTTGAACCGTTCGCTCTTGAAGAGACTCCCGTAGTTACGATGGCCGATCTATCCGTAGTACGAACAAGGCCGATTCAACGATAACTATGGCAGAATTACTCCAACACCCACCGAGTGATATGGAGATCAACTCCTATTGTTTTACTCCCGCTATTCTCGTCGGCGAATAATTGTGAGGATTAACACACGGACTATCAAATCTCGTACTTCAAAACAATTTTAACGGATTTGAGAAATAATGGATCCATCGTGCTCACATTCGTTGTTTTAACAAGATTACATCCACATTAAGTATATAATATGTGCTAATTTCGTCGATTAAGCTTATGCTTATTCCATTTTCTATCGAGGGGCATCCCCGGATTTTGTAACGAAAAAAACCCCCGCGAACTAATTCTTACCGTGGGAAATCTTGTTTTTTCCAAGTTTATTTAGCCAATTCTTTCCTCCTTCCAAAACTACAAATCTTCGGAATGAAATTACAAATTTTCAACAAAAGTTTGAGGAAATGTTTAGTGAGGCATGGTACCGTTTCAAGGATCTCCTTCGTGCATGCCCACATCACGGTTTTACGGAATTGCATCAACTTGATACGTTTTACAATGCTTTAAACCCAACCGATCAAGATTCCTTGAATGTCGCTGCCAGTGGTAATGTTTTGACTAAAACTCCTCGAGATGCTTTGACAATTATCGAAAATAAGTCAAAAGTTCGCAACTTACAAAACAAAACCAGTTGTTTCCAAAGTGAGTGCTATACTTTTCTCTAACCAGCATGTCCATCGGAAATGGCCCGCATCATATGACCGATTACTCAGTTAATGCAATCTTCGTCTAGTTAAGACCTTCAACCGTGCGACAGAGACCGTCAAGGAATTTCTGAAAGTTGTGTGACTTGTGGGACCCACCTCCACTACTATGAGTGTCTTGCCGCTGATGGGCAAACACTTTCAAATGCTTCCTGCACCAGCAACAAATTATAATTAGTTCAAGGATATTATTGCGTCCTCAAGAAAACCCAAATTATCGTGCTAGCATTCAAAGGGACTAGCCTGGTTTTTCCTACTGTGCAAAATAATCAAAGACTGTTTTAATAAAATCAAGGTTATAATCAAAACCGAGGAAATAATTTTTAATTCAAGTAACCATAATTATCAAGCATTCGCCTTCAAAATGCACCTTCAAAACGATATCTCAGCTACATAAGGCAAATACTAAATATGATGGTTGGATTAAGAGTAATGTCAAAATCAAATTACAATAAGAGGACGAATTAAAGAAGAGATGGTACTAAGTTGACTATACGAGGAAAATGCGTTTAAGAATGACTAAAGAATGATTCACTAATGTATTAAAGAACATGATGAGTATTTATTTTGTTAAAAGACATCGCTTCTTCTTCAGGGCCCGTTTCACTTCCTAGCAACATCGTTGCTAACACTGAGAGGTGACTTAAAACAAACACACTTGAAGCTGTATTACTTATAATGTGACCCTCCAATTCCACCAGCCTTTCTCTCGCTCTTCTCCCATGGTGATGAACAGGAACCCGAAGGTGACAAAAGATACGGTGCTACCCAGAGTACTGAAAACATCCAACCATCCATAGTCCAAATTCCAAGCTCCAATTGATGAGGCCCGTGGTGTTCTAAGCCCTAAAAACCGTTTATACCTTAACCTTCAAGAGCCAACACGGCAAAAAGCTCCATGAAAAAGATGAATAACCTAGCTTAAAATTGTTGAATTCTTTATGAAATACATTTCGATCTCCAGTTTCGCGATGCTCTTCTACAACTCCAAATTTGCTTCAATTATTAAAAGTCTCCTAATAATAAAGAAAAATTATGACTTAGCTAAAAATACCGTTGAATGAGAATTGTTCGCGGTATCCTTAAAAGTTGCCTAAAAACTTAGAGACCCCGGTAATTTCTTATTCCATGCGATTTATCCTTCCGGAGATAGTTAATGCTTAGAGCCTTGGCCGAAACTGGTGGGCATAGCATCAAACTGATACCTCTTTTCCAGATGAAGAAGCTCTCACTCCGAACTTTACTCCCTACTCGAATATTCTTCAGAACTTCAGCCCGAATCGACTACTAGTCCATCCGTATCGCCAAAGATTAGTCTTGTTAAACGTAGGAAATTCCATTTTCCGGTAACCTTCGTATCGGTTGATTATGTTGTTTGATCTTCGGGTTCCCTTAATTCTTGGGAACCCTTTTTTAAGACACACGTGCTATTGAATGATGTTTATGGTGAAAGAAATTAAACTCTCCGATTTTGATGTTGAATCCATAACCTTTAAAAGTTGTCCAAACTTCAAGATACTCCTACAATAAATGCTAAAAATCGGTTTAATCGAATCTAGGTCATTGACGTTTCATGAGGAGTAATCTCAAGAAGTGCTTGGATTTTTAGATAGTTTCTAAAAGTGGCAATCCCACTCCGACTTTAGAGTCCATATCTTTCTACTTCTTTTCTTATACCTCTCTCACTCCTTTTGAAGAGGTGACTTCATTTTTGAAGAAATCGAAGCTTGTCTTAAACAAATGATCAATTCCCAATCCGGGAATTGTATGAATTCCCGACTTTGATCCGGAGGAGACTTATTCTACTCGAGAAGTATTAAAATGATGATCCATCATCTCCTCTCCCTCAGAAGGAACTTCATTTTGAGGAACTTATAACGATTAAATCTTCTATTGATGATCCTCCGAATCTTGAGCTCAAGGATTTATCGTCTCATCTTGAATACGCGTTTTTAGAAGGATCTGATAAATTACACATCATAATTTCTAAAGAGTAAAAAGATGAAGAAAAGTCCGCCATTTAAAGTTCTATAAGTCACAAAGCAACGGGCCATCGCATGGAAAATCTCTGACATTAAGGGTATCGACCCTAGTTTTTGTAGTCACAAGATCTTAATGGAATATGATTTCAATCTGGCGATTCAACATCAAAGAAGGGTAAATCTGAAAATTCAAGAGGTTATCAAAAGGAATTTATCAAACTCTCCTTGATGCCCGGATTGATTTATCCCTATCAAAGATAGTATAGGGGTGTAGACCCCGTTCATTGTGTGCCTAAAAAAGGTGGCATGACCGTAGTTGAAAATGAAGATAATGAGTTGATTCCTACAAGACTAGTTATCGGATGGGTGTTTGTATAGATTACCAAAAGCTTAATGATGCTACTCGTAAAGACCATTTCCCGTTGCCATTTATGGACCAAATGCTCGAAAGACTCGCGGGAAATGAATACTATTGCTTTTTAGATGGATTTTCTGGATATTTTCAAATTCCCATTGACCCGCAAGACCAAAAAAGACTACTATTCAACGTGCCTTATGGACGTTTCCCTACCGACAGTAAGCTTGTTCCGGCTTATGTAAGGCGTCTGGACACGTTCCAAAGTGCATGATGGCCAATAATTTTTTTTATTATTTATCCATGACAAGATCGAGGAAACAATGAGGTCTTTAATGGACGATTTCTCGGTCTTCGGGATTCTTTCTCGTCCTGCCATCTCCCATTTAAGATAAATGCTTAAAACTGTGCGAAGACACCTAACTTAGTTTCTAAATAAGAAATGGTGTCATTATTATTGTAAAAAGAATGCATTGTCCTCGGCCATAAGATTTTAAAGTCCGGGATTGAGGTTGATAAAGATAAAGTTGATGTTATAGCTAAACTCCCTCATTCGACTTCTGTCAAAGCGTTCTAATAGTCTTCTTAAAGTCATGCCGGGTCTATTCGTTACGATTTAATCAAGATTTTTTCTAAAATACGCCCGCCTGTGAAGACCTATCTTCTTGAAAAAAAAAAACTCACGTTTATTTTCTTAAAAGAATGTATTGAATCGTTTAATATACTTAAAAAGAAGTTAACCGAAGCCCGGTTTATTTGCCCCCGATTGGGACCTACCATTTGAAATTATGTGCGACACTAGTGATTACGTGTAGGTGCATAACTGGGGCAACGTAAGTGATATACGGACACTCGGCTCTAAATATCTTCGTCTTATCAAGACCATAGTGTATACGGACCACTCGGCTCTAAGTCTCCTGCTAAACAAGATGCGAAGCCAAGATTTCTCCTGGTAGATTCTCCTACTCCCAAAATTTTGATAGTCATAATTCTGATAAAAAAGGAGCGGTAGAATCTCGCGGCTGCCACTTATCAAGACAAAAATTCCATCAAAAGTGATCTTAGAGAATGAATGAAATTAGAGAAACATTTCCCTCTCGGATCTTTGGGATGGTTACCTTTCGTGCATTCGAGTACACCATGGTTTACTGAACATAGCAAACTACATGCATCGGAGGAATTTCATTATAAAAGGGATGTCGTCCCAACAAAATAAAAAAAATCTTTAAGAATTGTTTAAGCAATATTTTTGGGACGACCCCCTAACTTGTTTAGGATTTGTGCGGATCAAATGATTAGACGATGTGTTCACAATCGGCAAGAAGCCTGTTGAATACTCCACCGGCTTGCCATAATGGAACCACCGGGGGACACATGGGTGCAAACTACACAACTACAATACAACCGCTAAGAAAGTCTTTGATTCCGGTTTCTATTGGCCGACAATTTACCGTGATGCCCATGACATGGTAAAGTCATGTGACTCATGTCAACGTTAAAGGAAAAATCTCGCAAAAAGATGAAATGCCTCAAAATGAAATTCAAGTATGCGAGATCTTTGACTATGGGGCATCGATTTAACTGACCGGTGCCATCTCTCGAGGGAACAAGTATATTCTCGTGGCCGTCGATTACTTGTCTAAATGGGTTAAAGTAAAAGCGCTCCCCACTAATGATGCCCGAGTCGTTGTTAAGATTTTTTGAAATCCTCTTTTACCCGATTTAGAACCCTCTTGCTAATAATTAGTGATCGCGGTAACCCCCATTTTTTCCCAATTAACCATTCCGCGAAGTCATGCTAAGAATGGAGTTACCCTACCTGTCGTTCTACCAATAAGTTCTACCGCGTAACATCCACACACGAGTGACAAGTGAAGGTTTTCAATCATGGTTTGATAAGTATTTTAGAAAGGAACCGTAGGTAAAAATTTCAATGCTTCATGTATTTGATATTTAGACAACAGCTTTATGGGCCTTTCGTACCACTTTCAAAATACCTATCGGGTGCACTCCTTATAAGCTAGTGTACAAAAAGGCTTGTCATCTACCTATCGAGCTTGAACACAAGGCATATTGGGCCTTGAAACATTGTAATTTTGACCTAAAGACCATGGGTGATCACCGGAAAGTTCAAATGAATGAATTCAATGAACTCCGGGATCAAGCATGCAAGAATTCTTTAATCTACAAAGAGAAAACGAAGAAGAAATTCATGTACTCCCAAGATTTAAGAACCATTGTTTTCAACGTTGGTGATCGAGTTCTTCTCTTCAATTCTCGATTAAAGATTTTCTCGGGCAAGCTTAAAACCCGTTGGACTGGACCATTCACCATTGCTCAAGTTTTCTCTTATGGTGTCGTCGAGTTATCTCAAACCGACGGACCAAACTTCAAGGTGAATGGTCATAGACTTAAATACTATTCTGGAGGGGACATACCACCGATGGTATGTCACGGATCCCGAAATGTCCCCATGAGAACCATATAAATTCGTGTCGATACGGCTCGTAACTCGGATACAAAAACAATTGCTATCGTGGGTGGAACCCCATGCAATATTCCATAGTAGTAGTGAGGAGGCTCGCCTTTCCTTCTTCGTGTTTCCTGTTTTGTATTTTAAATGTTCAGATTGCCTGTATTAAGAAGACTCAAGTATCTCTGGTCGTGGGTTATTGTCCATCCGTTCACTCGATCTTTAATCCTTCGCATGGCTAATAGGGGAATCCTGATATCCTAGAACTTATTGACTAATGTTAATCTATTAGCATAAATTAATAAACAGAATTAAATTGCCAGTAAGACTATGCCTTAATATTGGATTACGCCTTGAAATTATATGGGGTGACAGTCCTCACATTGAGGACAATGTTAGTTCTTTGGAGTATTGGGATCTTTCGATTCATCTACTTCATTTGCATGTCTTCCACATAACCAGATAACCCGTTTTTCCACCAAAAATAGCCAAAATTTAAAAAAAATTCAAAAATAGAATAAGTGTTTTGACACGTAGTTTTGTCTTTTAAGGAATAAATTTTGACTTGATCGAGCATGTTGCGCTCTAGCTTGCCCCTTAACTTATATAAATTTAAGCTTTTGCTAGTCTTTTATACAAGAAGCTTTAAAACGCGAATTCTAGCTCAAAAAAGCAAAGAGTTTGCAAGTTTCCATGATAGACTTTAAATATGCAAAGCTTGTTTTATTAGACTAAGCATTCGCGGATCTTTTTAGTAAAGATTTTAAATTTGTGAAGAACGAGAAATGATAGAGTTTTATATAACTTAGATGCTAAACATAGAGTAGTTGGAACTCTTTAGAGATCATAAATGTTAATTGTGGCTTTTTGCTCCTATCAGCTTAATAAACATTATATATTTGTTAAATAAATAAAGTTGCTTTCGTTTTTGAGATTCTATTAGATCCCCTTCGTAAGATTCCCTTCTAGTGAAATTAAGGTACACATCGAGGTTGATGGTCATGTTGTGAAGAAATAGCCTATCGATCCTGTCGCTCCTTACTACCGTTGTCTAGGGTAGTTAAAAAGACCACAGGACTTGAAATTTAGCTATAATAATAATAGTTATGTAATAAACCTGAAATAAGACCACTACCTCTTGTCAGCTCACAACCGATGTGGTAGTCGTTTAAAGGGTGGAGGTAATAATAATAATAATAAAAACTGTGGGCTGATAAAAGTTTTTATTGCCTCTTGCCGGCTCACAACCGATGTGACAGTCTTCTAAATAAGGCACATAGTAAATAGAATCCGTAAGACCATAAAAGTTTGCTGCATCTTGCCGGCTTACAACCGATGTTGTAAAAAGGTCGAGGATCACCGAGGTCGAAATAAAGACTCCTAAACCAAGGTCACTCGCATTACAGATGTGCATTTGTTATATAAAAGACCGAGGTTTAATAATGTTGCAATAATAATAATAATAAAGCCAAATTTCCGACTCCGTTATCTAAAAAGGATAACCCCTAATCGTTGCAAAATGAGAACCTTTAAATGTAGGACCTTATTCTCACTATATTGTCTCTTTTAGAAAAAATTTCAACTAATTGTGGACTAAACCAGGTTTTACTTTATATGCATTAGACATTAATATTATTTTGTCATAAAAATAATATAAAATAATTTTAGAGGACTTAGGAATAAGGGAGCGAAAAGTAGTAGATGCATCCACAATTAACATTTATGAGTAGTGTTAGCATCTTAACTTGTATTTAACAATGATTTTGTTTTTAAGCTTGGTTTGGGGCGGGTGAAAAATCAAGGACGATGAATTTATCCTTTTAGTGTTTCTTGTTCCGTGAAGTTATGATATGTATGAATAATAATAAATGCATAAAAATGGCAAAACGGGGAGCTTTTCAAAACTAGTGATTTCTTACTCCCCTTAGATGAACACTTAGCTACTTTTCGAGGTAATTAGTTTAAGGGGGTTGAAATTTTTAGCTTTCTAAGTGTGTATTTATGACATTGCGTGAGGACACGGCAATAGCTTAGTATGGGGGATTTTGGTATGTGCTTAACTACACATACCTTTTACCCTAATAAAAATGAGTAAAAAGACCGAATAATGAACAAAAATGAATAAAAATGGATGTATATGTGTATTTTGTGATTGTGTTTTGCATACGGCAAATTAAATAAAAAGGAAACGAAAAACAAAGCAAAATAGACAAAAAAACCGAGCGAAGAGAATGGAACGAACACAAAACCCGAATCCGAAGGCGTATACAACCTTAATGGGCCAACCCGTACCCATTTTAATGGCGGGTCCAGCCCATTTATCTTTGTATTATACAAATATAAACCTTTAAGAACTTTTAAACCATTTACAAAAACCAAAAGTCCAAATAATACAAATTCCAAAACCATATTCCAGGCCCAAGATTAAGTCAAAGGCCCAATACCTTTTATAAACTGACCCAGTCAAACTATACACACACGAATCCAAACACTAGGTCAAAATTACTGTATATCATTCCCATCTCCCTCCCTTTTCACCCAACGAATTCACACAGGTAAAATTCATTCAACCCACGCTCTCCCCGCCTTCTAGAAGCCTGCAACCAAACACATGACGCAAGCAATGATGTAAATGGAATGACAGCTTGGCGATCCCAAGCAATTCTATTGGTGTATGGGACATGGCACTAGATCCAAGGGCTCTAAATGATTGCGTAGAGAATAATCAAGATTGAAGGGCCAGGATTGGTTGATGAGGAGCATCCTAGGGTTCTGGATCCTTCCCCTCATCACTATATAAGGAGGCTTCCTCACACACTTAAAGGAGTCTAGTTTTTGGCTTTAGCTTATAGTAGTAACGTTTAGCTTATTTTAATGTAATTTGTTATTTATCAGACTTTCTTCTCGTTAAAGTTTAATAAAATTTAGTTCTTGTTCAATCTAAATTGTGTTCTTAAATTCTGTCTTTACTTTTATGAAATTATGGTTTGAATGTGTTTAAATAATAGCTAATAAGCTTAATAAGCTCTTTTTTTACTTCATAAGCTAGCTATCATTCAGTTAAGCCTTAAAAAGCTTAACTGAATTAGTATCTTACCTCAAATCTCACTCAAAATACCTCAAACTAATGAATAATCCATTGGAAGATAAGCCAATCTGGAAGGGTCTTAATTCTTAGCTTATGTTATTAAGTCTAGAGTTGTAGATTAGCTCATTTGAGCATTTGTATGATCCTTGTTTGAGCTAGGATCAAGGTATGTTCACTTCTACTCAATTTTATTCTAATTTCTCTATTTTAGCTTATTATCTGTCCTACTTATAATTCTGCTTATTTGTGCTTATTAATGTTTTTTTATGCTTATTGTGCCTTTTATTAGCTTAATACATTTAGTTTGTAGCTTATATTAATCTGTTTTTAAGTTTTACTTTGTTTTGATTAAAACTGTTAAGAAAAACCAAAAATATGCTTATGAGTGTAACTTGTGAATCAATGCTAATCTTGAGTTCTTAATCTATAATTGTCCTTGTTTAAGCATAATCGTTAATCTATTTTGAGGTTTTAACAACTTATTTTAATCTTCTTGTCTAAAATTGGTTTGTTAAAAAGTTTAAATGGGTGTATGGAATAAAGTCTAAAATGGTCATTTGAGTGTCAAATGTTATGGCTCCTAATAATTTTTGTGTAAGCTTCAACTTAATCTAAAATTAATTTAAATAGTTTTAGAAGTTTAAAAATCAAGTTTAAGGAATAATGTAACCAGTGATTTTTAATGCTGTGGTGTTCGTATTGTATCATTGCTTATTGATTAATCCTGGATTAGTGGCATATTGGTGTTGAAAGCATGCTTGTTTGTGATCATGAATGCAGTAGATTAGATCTGGTTCAAGTGTGCTCTTGACTCTTAAGTTTTTAGGTAAAATCTGTCTAAGTTTAAGTTTTAAGTTTTCTATAAAAAGTTTTAAAAGTCAGTTTTTAGATCTTAAATCTAGGTTAGTTAGAGATTGTTTTAGGTTTTGATTTTCATTACATAAGCTCAGTAGGGTACAAGCTCAATCTGTTTGAGCTCATTTTGGATTTTAAACATCTTTTACTAGCTTAAATTTAGGACTGCATTAGCTCTTTTAGTCATTTAAAAACCTTTGAAAAAACCAAAAACATAGGATTATTGCTAAAACTATTTTTTTCTCTTTGATTTTCAAGCATATTTCTTGTTTCTTATTTGTTTAAGTCTAGCTTATTTGTGTCATTTGGGTATGGGTGTTCATCTGTTTTTAGTCATTAGCTTTTCCTTTGTGCTTCTTTGTCCAAATTATTAGCTTAAAAGTTTTGGTGAAAGTCCTTTTAAATCCCTTTTGAGACCATTGTCCTAGTGCTTAAGGGTCATTAAGCTGTATAAAGTTTCCTTATTCTTAAGTTCTTAAAGCTTGTTAGGTCTAGGTTGAATCTGTTTAGCTTATTTGCTTTTCTTTGTGCTTATTAAGTCCTTAATCCTAGCTTAAAAGTAGGTAAAATTCCTTTAAATGTTTCTTTAATGTCTGCTGTTTTTTTTTTTGCTTTTTAGTGCTTCTTCAGCTTAGTAGGTTTGCTTATTTTCTGTGTCTATTGCTTATTAGGTTTATAGGTCGTAGTTTGTATAGCATATTTGCTTTTTCTTTAGATTATTGGTCCTAAAAGACAAACAGTTTAACATAATTCAAAATCTTAAGAAAAACATAAGTTTTTGTCATTCTGTCACTTTAATAAGCTTATTTCTAGCTTATTTTAAGTTTTTATAAAAAGTGTCTTTATTAAAGTTGCTTATTTTTATGTTAAAAAGTATTTTTAAAAATAAAATTTGCAAAATAAAAATATTGGAAGTTGAGGGAAGTCTCAAGGGTTGAACCCGAGACCTCAACCTCACTCAACCAACACTTTAGCCACACACACCTTTACCATCTGCGCCCTTGGGTCTTTTTTGTTAGACCATTGGGGCATTTGGTATTTAAGGGTGTTTTTCCCATTTAAGCTATAAGCCCTTTTAGGCTTATTTCCAGCTTATTGAGATAAATAAGCTCGTTAAGCAATTTTTTTAGGATAAGTATAGTTCAAACTACTATTCGTGAAATTTTTAGTTTTTTAAAAATTAGTTTAGTATTTTAATTAATTTTTTAGATTAAAACTAATTTTAATTCATAGTAAATTAAATAAAAGTCAAAAAAATATAATTCTTTTTCTGAAAATTATTTTTAGTCATTTAGGATTTTTAGAAATTAAATTTGAGTTTGTAGGGTTAAAATTTGAATTATTTGCTTAAATGTCGCATTTTTAAATTCCCGTTAACGTTCTTAGTTTAAGTCCTTAATTGCTTTCGTTTTTAGCTTGCCTTTATTTGTTTTTTGCATGTTATTTGTAGAATTAGAATCCAAATCAAAAATTTGACTATTCAAACACGCGATCACGAACTTAAACTCGATTCTCAATTCACGCCTCGTCGGGATACTACCCGGGAAGGTTTTGGATTTTACTTTGGATAAAAGTAATCTTTTAAAAGCCTTACGGAATACTTACTCTCTCTTATTAATTGATATTTTGGGAATACTTATTATATATTTACATATATTATATATATAGAGTAAGGAATTTTCAAGAAATCAACATTGCATCACATAAAACTTTTTCATGTGCATACACACTACTTACTTACACTACTTGCTTACATGACTTATACTGTGTTTACCTTCCTTTACGTATATTTTACACTTGTTTTATATGAAGGTTATTTATATAAATACTAGAACTTTTCTCAAGACATTATGAATGACACGATGGTTGTAACATCCGGCAATTTTTGGAATTTTTAAATGACTATTTTACCCTTTGACTCTTTGGGTCTGACTTGACTTTTTGACTTTTGGTCTTTTATTGTCACA
>BQNB010178334.1:0-12880 GCA_026074375.1 Tanacetum coccineum
GCCATGATCCGTATGAGAGATGACATCCTCGAGGTGGACATGCCACCTTGGATGATATTTGTACTTACCGCTCCCCCACTTGGGTGTGATGTAGCAGAGAGTTCTGTTGCTGCTAGACCGCCTAGAGGTCAGTATGATTTTGTTGATATTATTAAGGCAGGACAGGGTTTGATTCGTAGTCCTGGTCATGATGCCCGGACTATTGCTAGAGCTGCTGACAGAGCGGATGATGTTGGTTATGTTAGAGCTTTACAGGCTTCTGAGCATAGGATGATGACTTCCATTGAGGAAGTCAACTTGAGGGCCAGCTACCAGGCACAGGTTCGCAGGCAAGAGAGTAAGGATTTTTATACACAGCTTCTTGATGCTCGGAATGACCGCAGAGACATTAGACTCGATATTGATGTAGTGAGAGGCCAGAGGACTGCTTATGAGACAGAGTTGCATGAGGTTCACCAGGCTTACCTTAGTTCTGAGGCTCGGAACAGGGCATTATTGGCGCGACTTGAGACATTGGAGACTCACATGAGTCGTATAAAGTGGCAGCGCCAGAGAGCTGAGGATGATGCAGTCAGACAGATGATGCGTATCCATGTGCTAGAGGCTAGAGCTCAGATGGATACGGTGGAGGACACCGACAGTAGCTGTTAGTTGTACTTTTCATTTCTAGCTATCTTAAAGTCTATTAAGCTTATGGGAAACTCCCAGCTAATAGCACAGACGTAATTTCATTTCTATAACAAAGATCATTAGTTCAAAATTTGTATCCAAACAAATCATGATGAATTCGACATTATGTATGAAATAATGATGTATAATGTAATGATGACTCAATATTCATTCTTTATTGTGTTGTGGTGTAATTATTATCATCATATCCATTTGTATCGACATTGTAATTATATCTCACGTGCATTGTATTCTTGTGATTTAGTAGAATCATGCCTGGTAAGAAATATTGGGAAAATATATTATGGGGGGGGTTTAATAAAAAAAACAAGAACAAACACGCCATGACTCTAGAATCCGTTCAAGCTATGTTCGATCGGGCAATCCAAAGAAACTCCACCCATACTCAGGATGACGGAAGCCAAAGTTTGGGTGGAGGAATTAGAAGGCCTGTGCAACCTGCACGTGTCTGTTCCTACACCGATTTCATGAAATGCCAACCCTTAAACTTCAAGGGAACTGAAGGCGTTGTTGGCTTGTCTTAATGGATCAAAAAGATGGAATCAGTATTCCACATTAGCGGTTGTACCATTGACAATCAAGTGAAGTTCGCTACCTGCACTCTGCTAGGTGCTGCACTAACCTGGTGTTTTCGATAGTTTTCTATCGTTTTCAGTCGATTTTGACCGTTTTCGCCCAATTTTGACCGATTTCCACCGTTTTCGTCTGATTTCGACCACTTTCGACCGTTTTTGACCGATTTCGACCATTTTCGTTTGTTTTATATGTTTTTCTATGCTTAAATATGTTTGTGAACATTTCAAAAGTGTTATTCGTTTTTATACGTTTTAGTACTTTTTATAAGAATGTAAAAAGCTGTAGGTCCTTATCAACAGGATCTCAATGAGCCTTAAACGACTTATAGTTCTCTGAATAAATCCAAAGAAACTATGAGAGACAATAACCGAGAATACAAATATTGACGCGGAATATCAATATCTATACCAAGATGAACACAAGAACAAAATACTAAACTTGCTATTACTATTACTATTTGATTGTGAATGCTCAATCAACACATATATATTTACAATACTATTCTACGTTCCTTTTATAAGATTAAGGAACCCTAAACGCGTTAAGAGATAATGCTTATCTCTTCCTAGAATAACGTTAAGAGATAACTATGATAACTATTACAACCAGACTTAACTATTTGATAAAACAGTATTAACTTTAATACTGCCAGACCTAAGTTAAAGCTGGCAGACTTAACTTGCTCTACCAGACTTAACTTCTATTACTAACAGTACTAACTATCCTTATCAGTACTAACTATAACTAACAGACTTAACATTAATACTAACAGTATTAAGTCCGTTTACAATATTTTCCTAATAAGTGATGCCTTCAATAAAAAAGCCTATTGATATGTATTGTGACAATTCTGCTGCAATCATATTTGCCAATGATTCTGGAGTTATGAAAGGCGCCAGACATTTTCTACGGAGATATCACTACGTTCGAGAACAAGTCAAGAGTGGTGAAATCAAAATATTAAAAGTTCACACAGATGATAACTTAGCTGATCCTTTCACTAAGGCTTTACCTAGAGGAAATGTTACTGATCTTGGCAATGGAATTAGACTTCAATTAGCTAGTAGTTTCATGCATACCTGTGATTAGTATTTGGATGAAGGATATTGTAAACATTATTATTTGATGAAATAAAATATTGGTTATGTTTATTCTTGTTATTTAATTTTGTATCCTAATTTGCATGTCTTAAATCCTTAAATATTGAATGATTCTAAATGTCCGTTGTCAATTAATAATATGGGAATATTATTAAATTAATGCAAATCTAAATTGTGGTCGGATATACTTGAAAGTATATTGATGTGATTACATGCCAAATTTAGATGATATTCAATGAATTGAATATAAGACTTATCCCAACTATATGATTGTACTTTATGGATCTTGTCATTAAGTAAATCATAAAATAGTTATCCTCAGACTTGAGATACCAAGAAACTGTCATGGATCTAGTGCATTTCTGTGAAGCAATTTAACGCTATACGTAACTGGTAGTTATACGGATTGTTTTCAGAAGTGTTGCAAAATTCATAAGTTTTGCTTGTAGTCAATAAGGGATTTGTTTCCTTCAAATTCGTTTTGAAGTTTAATACAGCTGGGCCCCTCGTGGGATTGGTAAGATGTATGTGTGGCCACACCCAAGATTTTCTGGAATACGTTCAGAAGATTTGGTAATCTTGTTCAATCAGATAAAACGAGAAACAGAATCAGTTAATTAAGGAATGACTAAAGATCCATATCCTATTAACATTGTATTAGAAACAAAAGGATAATAATAATGATGAATCATTAAAAGGTTTTGTCCAGGAGACCTTACTCGAGATTGTACTAGAGGCATCGGCGTGTTGCTAGACGCTAACCGATGTGATCACACTATTAAGATATGTCCAAGTCGGCGCTGTTAGTTTATGGACATAAATTAGTAGATGTGTGTTAGAATCGAACTCGAGATCACGGGATTGCACACTTTACGTATGAAGAGTAAATGTTTAATAATTATTTATAAAATGTTATATTTAATTATTAAATACACAAAACATATAACAACCGTTAGTATTTAACGGAGAATGACTAACGACTGTTAACTAATTAAAGGAAAGGACTATAGATGGAATTAAAGAGATCAAAGATGGTTTTAGAATCCATTTGGGATTAGGCTAACCGGATGAAGGATTAGGGTATCCTAATCCTTGTCTAACTTGTTCTCTAAATTTTCCACACTATAAATAAAGGGCCTAGGGTCATTGTATTCATATCTCTTGTATACATACAATACCCAAAGTCTTTTCTCTTCTCCTTTTTGTGGCTACACCGATCGGCAAACACCCCTTGTGATCGATCGAATTTTTTGAGTGTCAAGAAAATAGTTTTGTGTTTATTACTAGCATATCGTTTACTTGGTATTAGTACGTGTGTACAAGAACGTGTTTCAATCACACTATTGATTGAATCTTGGTTAGAATTACAAAGGTGTAAAGGGTTTGATTCTTGTTTAGCTAGAATCACAAGGTACGCATACGTTTATGTTTGGTTAATTAATTACATGTTATATGATCCTATTCGCTTCCGCACGTATACTTTGATGTTATTATTTATTATGAATGTCATGTATGTTAAATTCCATCACCATATGAATAGAAGATACATATGACATCACGACATGCGCGACGAGGCTATGGTAAGGGGTCAAAACACGTAAATCATCGAGTCAGATTGGGTTCACTAACAAGCACCAGTTTTAACCCTTATGAACAATTAGTATACTCGGATTGAGATTGCAAAACCTGTACTGTTACCATATTTTTTGGATGACTAGAGATTCTTGCATTCATTTTGTACCGTTGGTACAAAAAACTTCTTAACTCCATTAAAGCGAAACATGTAAGTATTGTTTGTACCTTTGTAAGTAGCATTGCCTTCGTACTTCATCATTTACAAATAATTATGTGACGAGCATCCATGTAAACGATATCAAAAAACATCTCGTCCTTGTACTTTCTTATGGGAAACGGAAATTTGCAGTATTGCTGTATTGGGTAACCTTGTATTTGCCAAAATTATACGAAAATGCATGGATGTTTTAAGTGATGCATGGGCAATATTACATGCTATAAAATTTTCAAGGCTGCCACCATCGATAACAGCATCAAAGAACTTGTGCTCGACGATACGACGTGTCCAAAACACATTGTGTTGTTGGGATTGTTCGAACCATCAACATGTTTACGGTTAAGATCAACGACCATGATTCACATTAAAAAGTTGGCAGCTTACGATTCTTAGAAAAACATAAGTGCGTAACTAGGTGGTGAACAATAAGTAAACGTTTATTAACAGTATGGTGACACCATCTTATTCCCAATGAATTTATTGTCGTTAAATGCATATGGATGGATAATGTAAAGAGAAATTGGATAAAGGAGATTAATGTTAACTTTTTGGGAATTCAAGAGTCTAAAGCCAAGGAGGTTAATGAGATCACAATTCAAGCATTGTGAGGGTCTCGAGATGTTGATTTTGTTTATAAACCTGTTGATGGTCTATCGGGAGGTCTTATAAAATATATGGGACAGGCGTTGTTTCGCTGTTAAAGATAGTTTTGCGGGAGATGGTTTTCAGGGCCGTCTCTAAATTTGTGAAATTTTTTAGGGCCCTGTGCAAAATTATAAAATGAGGCATTTCGAAAAGAAATGTTATGTATAAAGTGTCATAATTTATAAGATATATAATGCAAATTAGTTAGGGTTAATGGCATGTAATAGCAACGTACTTTATCATTTGAGCCATTATCAGATACGAACCCAGAAAAGTACCACAATACCCATCAAACTTTTAAAATTTGTTTCATTATCATAGGTTTGCTTACGTGGCAATACAGGCAACCGACTACACCGGTAGAACACTAAAACGTACTTTCTCATTTGTTCACTTATCAGATATGTACTTTCTCATTTTTTCACTTATCAGATACTTTCTCATTTGTTCATTTATCAGATACGACTCAAAACGTACTTTTGCCATGGAAAGTTATCACTCTAACCCAAACTTGACTTGGTATATGTGTCACGTGACATGGAAAATGACGTGCAACCTGACGGTACAAAAAAGTGACATGACATGTACATGTACATGTGTCACGGTGACATGGATTTTTTAGGTAAAAAGGGTCAAGTAGCTGATATCAACACAAAACATACAAAGTTGGATGTGTATTGTGATACTTATTTGAGTTCGTATCTGATAACGGCTCAAATTGAAAAGTACGTTGCTATTACATGCCATTAACCCAATTAGTTATATAAACGTTCAACATATTACTCAACACACATACTTTCTCATCTAAACATTGTTTTCTTTGAAAAAAATATGTGTACATATGCATATAATTATATTTTTTTGAACGGCAACTTTGTTAAGAAAAGAAAACTAGCAAGGAGCTAGAAGGTTACAAAGAAATCAAAAAGGGTGTTGAAGCCAACTATCCTAAAAAAACAAACTTTTACATCTAGAGTTACACCAAAGAAAAGAGAGCAACAATATCATCAAAAAACGTATCTTTCCGAGGCTTCTTATCCGCAAAGAATTGATTCACTGAAATTCCAAAGGACACCACATCGTGACTTAAAAAAAACACCTTCCTCATTCTAGTTTAACTTTGGACCCTCCAACTAATAGAAAAGAACCAGGAAGGCCAATCTGATTAAGAGCGATAAACGGACATCCTATATTCCACCTAACGACACAATCAAGCGTTACACGTCTGAAGCCATAGAGAACTAAAAAGAAGATGAGAAGATCCTCTAGGGGCAGAGTAGCAATAACCGGGAGGAAGATGAAGATCAGTAAATAACACCATCGATAATCAAGTTCAATCTCTGTCGGAAATTCTATCAAGAGAGACTTCCAAGCGAGCACTCATTGATTTTTGTCGGAATAATAGTTCAATAACTAACTGGGACTACCTCGTCGCTGATCTCTACCCTTAGGAGTAAGTGGGCGTCTAATTAATTTGCGGAGTCACTTTAACTCAAAAACTGCTCATCACCCATTTAGATCCCATACAATCGATCAGCAGAATTAGACAAAATTGTGGGACCAACAAGCTCCTGGAGTTGGTGCCAAAGTGGGTTGTTCAAGGCCTTCTTCTGACTGAGACGACGTGGAGTCATATAGAATCCTGATATTTAGAAAATAAAAAACTAACAGACATACCTTGTTTGTTTCTAGCGCAAAGACAAGTGGGAAAAACGCAACCTAGGTTTTACTATCTCCAATCCAAACGTCATTCCAGAAACTTGTATTCATCCCGTTACCAATGCGTCTTTTACAATGAGAGATCAAGTCAACACCTTGAGATTTTAGAACATCCACTTCACGAACAATAGAACCCCATATCGAAGAAGTAACAGATGAAGATGCCTAAATGTGGGAACCGTGCATAGCTGAGATGAAACGGGGCAAATTTTGGGGCCTCTAAAATTTATGAGGCCCTGTGTGGTCGCCCACCCTGAACACCCTCAAAGACGGCCCTGATGGTTTTATAGTGATGATAGGAAATTGGGTTGGAATTGATGGGGATCTTGTTGTTGCTAACATTTAGGCGCCACCAAAAAATCTATAGAGAAGCAGACACTTTGGGACAATTTAAAGATTATCAAAAGAAACACACAGGGCATGGTATGTTTTGGCGATCTTTTATGCTATTTGGACGAATCAGATTGGCAAAGGCTTACATTTCACCCAAAGAAGTGCAAGGGAGTTCATATCAATTCTTACTTGACTCCGAGTTAATTGAGTCCCTTACGAGGTAGGATTTTTACTCGAATTTTAGAGATGAAAAAAATGAGTATAATTTGGATCGTATTCTATTTCTCGTGATAGTATTAGAGTTCATGGCCTATAATATACATGTCATCGACCTATTCCAAGGAGGTATTCTGATCACTCTCCTCTATTGTTAGAAACAAATTTTGAAGATTTCGGTCCTACCCCATTTAAGTTTTACAATGTTTGGCTCTAATACGAGTATTTGGATCAGATTGTCGTTTCGACTTGGAACAACACTAATAATCACTCCTGTCCAGACATTTCATTTTGCAGAAAATTTAAAGCAATAAAAGTAGCTATAAAAGATTGGTTCAGAATGTTAAAGGAATCATTGTAATATGAGAAATCCAACTTGGTGAAACATTATTGGCCGAAGCCCGAGTGTGGGCTTGTGGTCCATTAGGTTTAGGGTTTGGTGTGGCTTATTATTGAAGCTATCTATTGAGTTAAGTACATTTTTGGTCCTTGTGGTTGTAGCAGATTTCACTTTTGGTCCAAAATTCAAAAAAGTTTCACTTTTGGTTCGAATTTCAAGTTTCGTTTCACTTTTGGTCCATTCGATCCATTTCCAACTGTAAAATTCGGACTAAAAGTGAAACGAAAACTTGAAATTCGGACCAAAAGTGAAACGATACTTGAAATTCGAACCAAAAGTAAAACGCAACATGAAATTCAGACCAAAAGCAATACTTTTTCCATTTTTGGACCAAAAATGAAATCTGCTACAAACCACAAGGACCAAAAATGTACTTAACTCCTATCTATTTATAATAAATTGACATGCTATCTCACATATGTAATTCATTCAATTAATAATAATCTCTATTGTCTTACATGGTATTAGAGCTCAGGTAAACCCACCACCAAAAATTTCCTATCCTTCGGTCATCGGTTACTAGCCGATGATCCGGAGGGATCCCCGTTGATTTATTTTCCCTTTATTATTTCTGTTTAATTAGTTTTTTTTTCTTTTTTCTTTTTCATACCAAACTCATAAACTTTATCTCACAAAACCTTAGCCGTCAAAAATCCCGTATGTATGTTGAGAAATCAATCAATTAAATTTTTCTTCATTCACATATTTTGTTTTTATTGTTGTCGGGGACACTAGTTGAAAAAAAAATGACGCTCCTACCTAAAGGCAAAGTAAGCCATGACGTATAAAAAAAAGGTCACAAAAAAGGAGGAAGTCGTCAATCAATAAACAGCTTTGTCGTTGAATACAACTCCGCCTCCATCCAAACAAACAATAAAGAAGATGAAGAAAAGAAAGAAGAAGCGGCTTTCAACATTCATCTCAGTTTACCGTCCAGAAAACTCCCGTTCAAACTGCGGGGGAGTGTTAGGCGACTAGGTTATTGGCCCAAGCTCGAGTGTGGGCTTGTGGTCCATTATGTTTAGGGTTTGGTGTGGCTTATTATTGAAGCTATCTTTTTATAATAAATTGACATGCTATCTCACATATGTAATTCATTCAACTTGGTGAAACAGCTCGAGGATCTCGATGACAAAGTGGATTGTGGTTTGCTATCAGAGTTTGGCTTCAACAAAAAAGGCGAGGTGCTGAAATGCCTTTTTGAACTTGAGGAGGAGAATATATCATCTTTAAAACAAATGGCTAGATGTAAGTGTACTATTGAAGGAGACGAGAATACCAAGTTTTTCCATTCAGTCATCAACGGGAAAAATAGGCGTCAATCGATACATGGTGTTATGCTTAATTGAAACTAGACTACATATCCGAGTTTAATCAAAAAAAATTTCTATGAATCCTTTTCTTCAATATTTAAGGAGGTTCTAGTCACCCGACCTCGGTTTGAAAGTCAAAAGTTTATGAAGATATCAGAATCTGAACGTTTATACCTAGAGAGACCTTTTGAAATGTCTAAAGTTAAGAAGGCTGTTTGGGATTGTGGTAGCGAAAAGTCTCTGGACCAGACGGGTTTACATTCAAATTCATTAAACATTACTGGGAGCTCAAAGGTGAAGAAATTCTACAAGCGATAAAGTTTTTTTGGCTCGTCCTGTTCCATTGCAAAGGGGTGTAATTCTTCCTTCATATCTTTGATTCCTAAGGTATTAAACCCGATTCATCCTCAAGATTATCGTCCCATCAGTCTCGTGGGGTGTTATTACAAAATAATCTCAAAAGTGTGTTAACTAATCGATTAAAAATGGTCCTAAACTCTGTTATTAGCAATGTTCAGTCTACTTTCATTATGGAGAGGCAATTTTTTGACAGACCGTTAATAGTGAACGAAGTAATTTCTTGGGCTAAAAAAGCTAATCACAAACTTTTGAATTTCAAAGTTGATTTTGAAAAAGCTTTTGATTCAATAAATTGGGGCTTTATTGTGTAATGATGCAAATGGGATTTGGTACTCTTTGGAGAAATTAGATTCAAGCTTGTTTGGATTCTGGTTTTTCATCCGTCCTCGTTAATGGTAGCCCAACCCTAGAGTTTAAACTTTCCAAGGGCCTTAGACAAGGAGATCAGGTCTCTCCTTTTTTTGTATCATAGCTATCAAAGCTCTTCACATAACTGTGTTGGAAGCGAGGGAGAAACAAATTTTCCAAGGTATAAAGCTGAGGAAACTGATGTTACTGTTTCTCATTTGCAATTTGCAGATGATGGAATATTTCTCGATGAATGGTCTAAGCAAAATGTTCTAAATCTCATCAGAATTTTAAGATGTTTCTAGGTTGCACCGGGTTTAAAAGTTAACCTTTCAAAAAGTCGTCTAATTGGGGTGGGTCAGGGGAGGAAGAGGTCAGAAGGTTTTCTAGGGTTATAAAATGTAAAAGAGGGGTATTAGTATTACCGTTCAAGTATCTTGGGCTGCTAGTCAGTGCAAATATAAGAAAAGCTTCTAGTTGGGATTGGATCATATCTAAATTTCAGTCTAAACTTTCCTTATGGAAGGCAAGGATGTTATCATTCAGAGGAAGACTAGTTCTCATTAAATCTGTTATGTCTAACCTTCCTATTACTTCTTCTCGCTCTATTGGGCTCCGTGTAAAGTTATTAAATCTCTTGATCGTATCCGGGTGAATTTTTTTGGGTGGTGGCGTCGAAGATAAAAAAATTAAATGGGTTTCCTGAAAAAAGAAGGTGGTGTCGGAGTTGGGTTATTAGATGCTTGTAATATTAGTCTTTTATCCAAGTGGTGGTGGAGATGGAAAACCGAAGATCTAGCTCTATGGAAACAGGTTATTCATGCGATTTACAATCCTATCGAAGGAGAAACTATGAAAAAAGGTACATGAGCTAATATAAAAAAGATTGAATCAGGAATTTTCAACATCATAACATCCCTTTAAAGTCTCTTTTCACTTGAATAGTCGTAAAAGGAGACTCAGTTAATTTTTGGAAAGATGATTGGCTTGGTGATTTCAATCTTGCTAGTATTTTTCGGTAAAAGATTTCCTAATGTATTACTCCAAAAAAATGATTCAGTACAAAGGATGTAGGTAAATCCCACACCTCAGCCCGTTACATAGGCACAAAAAAAACATAACAAGCACAACTACTCCAAAGGAGGATACTACTATAACTAGATTACAATTGACTCAACACATCAAAATGATCTAGTTCTTCTTCTGACCACGAACCGTGATATCAAAATTATCACAAGCCAAAGAGTGGTATAGTTAAGTGGTGGTTGAGAGAGGAGAAGGGAGAATAGATGGAGTTGGAGAGGAGATGGAGATGGAAAAATACGAAAGAAAGATAAGAAGAGCAAGAGAAAGTAGGAAGAGAAAGAAAATAAAGAACAGAGATTAAGTTCTTGCTCTATAGGAAATGGAAGGTAATACAGGATATTCATGCGATTTATTTTATTGACGATTTCATTATCGAAGGAGGAAGGAAAAGAAACTATGAAAAAAGGTACATGAGCTATATAAAAAAGATTGATATCAGGAATTTTCAAACATCAAACATCCCTTTTTTTAAAGTCTCTTTTCACTGTGAATAGTTCGTAATAAAAGGAGACTCAGTTTAATTTTTGGAAAGATTGTTTGGCTTGGTGTGTGAGTTCAATCTTGCCTAGTTATTTTTCGGTTTAAATGATTTATATTTTTTAAAAATTTATTTGTTAGTATTAATTTTTATTTTTTATTATTTTATTAGTTTTTATATATATATATTAGATTTTCCTTATATGTTATTACTCCAAAAAAAAAAATGACTTTCATAGTACAACGGATCTTGTGGGTTAATCCACCCTCAAGCTCTCGTTTACATAGGCACAAAAAAATAACTAGCACACAACTTATCCAAAGGTGGTTACTACTATTAACTAGTTACAATTGGACTCAACATCATAAAAAAATATAAGTATTTCTTTCCTCTGATCCACGGACCGTAATATTCTAAATCATCACCAAATAGCCTCAAAGGTTATCAGACATATCATGACTTTCATTACTAATCTCGGGTCGTAGTCATCATCCTGTTTCTGTTTGCCCTCCATTGTATCCAAATGTTTTAGTATCATAACCTCTGTCCTTCCACCTTTTTTAAAACTCGTTGAAGCCATTACATAGCGGTTTCATCAAAAAAACCACATCTACTTCATTTTCACTATCCATTACCCGTTAGGACAAGCGGGTTCCCGTCACATCCTCAAGCATTAGTTTACCATCAAGAATTTTGCGTTCTACTTTTATCAAATTTTATCATAATGGAGTTTTATTAGAACTACCATGGCCAAAATTTAAGAGAACCCTTACATGGTATGGACTTTGAATTCCCCCCATTCATACCCAAGTCATCATCATTTTTAATCGAATTAAGCGCGTCAAATGGGTTTGTGTTAATGACCTCTTGTCTAGACACTTCAGCTTGCTTCTTTTTACCATTAGTGCTCGCACCATTCTTATTAGAAACAGGTCTGTAAATTGGTTTAGTTGATTTAAAACTAACATTTGGACCAACCAGAACACTTCTAGCAGCTTGTCTAGGATTATTCACATTCGAGACAATCTTCTTAGGACACTCATTCAGAACGTGTCCAAAAACCTTGCAACCCGAACACATGGGAGGTTTCCACTCATACTCAACATGTAAAGTGCACATATTAAACCCCTCACCAACAAGTTTTGGCATAGCCACCATGATAGAATCTTTCAACTCCTCATCAGCTTGCAGGTCAATCGTTGCTCTAGCATAGTTTGACCTACCCCACGATTGCATGCACATGTCAGATGTGAAAGAAGGTGAAACTGTGTGCTTATTCCATTAATCAACGATACAATATATAAGGGTACAAGACAACTAATCAATGACAAGATAAGTACAAGACAACTAGACAATGACAGATTGTCAATTAGACAACTAATGATGGATATATGGATGAGAATGAGACAGCTCATGATTGACTAGATAATGTCAATATGCCAGGCTAACACTCCCCCGCAGTCCGAGCGACGAAAACGTGAAAGCTTGGACTGGAATAGTAAACCTTGTACGACACTTTTAACCTCGGGACCTTGCACGATTAAAGGGAACTTGTGACCTTAGCACAAATCACCAACACAAATTACGGGATAATTCAAAGTATCCCTATAACAGAGAATAATTCAAAGTATTCTCACCAACACAAATTACAAGATAATTTAAAGTATCCCTATAATGGAGAATAATTTAAAGTATTCTCACCAATACAAATTACGGGATAATTCAAAGTATCCCTAGAACAGAGAATAATTCAAAGTATTTTCACCAACACAAATTACGGGATAATTCAAAGTATCCCTATAATGAAGGATAATTCAAAGTATT
>BQNB010178336.1:0-12880 GCA_026074375.1 Tanacetum coccineum
GAGAAAAATCAACATGAGTAGTGGTACTGCCATTACTATTCTCTTCAATATGATCTTCATTGAGATAGAAAGCTTCATAATTCGGAAGAGACAAATCAGAACGAGTAGTGGTACTGCCACTACTAATCTCTTCCAGATTAAAGCAAAAAGTTTCAGATTCGGGTAAAGAATTATCAAAGGTGTTAGTCTCCTCCAAGAAAAGGTTAGGAAATGTGGAGGGAGACTTGGTCACAAAACCAGAAGATAGAGTGGGATTATCTTTTAATGCTTCGATCTTAGTAATAAGAAGATTAATTTTTGATAATTTTTCACGAAGAACATCGTCCTCAATTTCTCCATCTTCCGGGGTAACATTCTCCACCACCTCTAAGCTGAGGAGCTCAGAATTGGGAGGTGATGCATCGACATAATCGATATCCTCACCGTAGGGAGAATCGTCATCACTTGAAGTAGAATCATCGTTGAAATCGACGACAATCTCAGAGTGTTCTTTGAAAGCTTCAAGAGGGGTAGGATTGTTACAAAGAGGCACATCACACACACTGTCGGGAATACCCTCGGACTCACTTAGGGTCAGGACAAGGTTCTCGACACTAGACTTTATTACTTTGTCCGATTCTGTTGCCGGAATAGCGTCAAGATGCTCATCCTCCATTATGAGAGAGTCAACGGGCTCCTCGGTTGATAAAACGAGTGTGATTGCAATGGTATAGTCCTAGTCATCATCATAGCAAATGGGAATCTTCCAATATCGATCTTTAGCCGCTTGATCTTCTGCAATTCACCTATCTTCTTCCTTCTTTTGCATATATTGACCAACCATATCACATATGGATGTCATTTGCTCTATGATCTTATTTTGAGAATTTAGAAGCTCATTTTGAGCATTGAAGATTGGATGATTGACGGTATATTGTGGGGGTTGAGTTTGGTCAAAACCGGAATAATTAGAATCATAACACGGATTAGGTTCGTAATAATTCATCGGTTGACATTGAAAAGTCTCGTGAGGACCCCCACAATCTTCACAACAAGGATATTGTTGTGGAAAACTCGGTGAAGTTTGTGGAAAATAATCAAAGTTTTGATTGGAACACGGGTCCTGATTGTAGACAAACGGGACTTGAGGTGGACAATCATAGCCATGATGGGCATCGTTCCCACATAACTCACAAGAGTATGGCACGTATTGGGGTTGTGGAGGGTGGTTTGCAAAACTTACATAACACAAACTATTCACTTTCACTTTCACCTGAAAACGATACTCAAAAACGTCAACAATAATGTTGTGAGCTCGTAGTTTGAACCTTATCACCCAAAAGTTGTGCCAATAACTCAAAACAGTGGACAATAGTGCAATATGACAGTGAATATATGAGAAACACCCATGACTTAGCATCCTCGCTAATCATGTAAAACTCGACCTAGCTTACCCGCTAGTCGAACCATCCTAGCATCACCGCTAGTCCGGTAGCAAATATGTCACTTACGCACCTAAAGGGCCTACCAGCTGGAGCACTAGATTAGGGCAGGACCACACACATACCAGGGTAGGCGTACCCAACCGCTCCAATAACCACACAAATACCGGGATAGGCGTACCCCTCAGATCCAAACAATCATACAACACATATTATTCACATAGCAGTCATAATCACATATCTTGTCCCAAAAACAAAACCACATTTCGCACAATTCAATTCAAAACATTTCAAAACACATTTGAGTATCATTTTTCCTCAACAGAAAAGACAGTAAAAATGGGGCTACGAGAACTCACCTCAAGCAAGTCTTAAGCAACCAAATCTCAATCATACAAGCAAATTCAATTACATCCGTACACGACCTAGTACAGTTAATGTCCCATTAAATCATTTATTTTCAAAACGATCTTCGCGTTTGATGCATAGAGGCTAGATGCGTTGTATAATTACCCATAATAATTTAGTGGTGTGATGGTTGACGTCTCATCCCAAAATATCTTATCAATTCTATATCCCAATGATACATGCGTTTACTATTTAAAGAAAATAGATAAGTAATATAAGTAAATATTTATAATAAATAATTATAAATATATCTCGAATAGTCCATTCGGTACCCTTAGTCACCGTAAAAATAATCATAATACAGTTGAAAATGAAACGTTTACTCGTAATAAACATATTAGAGAAGTTTCGAGAAAAATTATATTTTTCGTCTTTTGGTGAATTTATTTAATAATAAATAATAAAATAATAATATTTTATTATTTAAATCAAAAAGCATGTTTTTAAGCAAAATTTCTAAGTATAAACTTTTTACGAAATTTTGACATGACCCGTACGTTCATACAACGTTTTCCAAGGTTTTTAAACCTTTATTTCAAACATTTTTCAATCTTTCGACTCTTTTCCGAAAAAAAATCCAAAATCTCAATCTTTAACGCATAGTAAAACTTTTTTCCCAAAATAACGTTCGATATCACTTGGTAAATACATTTCACTTTCAAAAGTTCGTCCAAAACTCTTAAAACGACTAAATATCGCTTATTGGGCTTTAAGGCCCAACAAGGGTCCATTAAGGTATTTATAAGTACAAAATACGAACCAAGTCCAAAACCAAGGTCCATTTATATACATAAGCTCATACTAATAAGTAGAAAATAACTCGGACCACAATAAGCCAACAAATAAGCCACAGCTTATTTGTGCTTAATGAACCGCGAGCCCAAAAGCACCAAAAACTAGTCCATAAGCTTTAAAAATAAGCTAGTATGCTACGTATAGTATTTGGTTATCATCAAAAGCTATAAAAATAGTCCACGAACATATGCCATACCACGAAAATATTCAAAATCACTTCCCTTGTGATTGTGAAAAATGACGTGAGCATATAAGCTCAAAATAAGCCACGAAAAGCCCACCAAATAAGCTATACAAGCTATTATTCAAAATAAGCTATTTAGCAACATATTTTATTCAACCATCATGACCACAACATCAAAACTACAAAACCCTTTTATTCTTTTTTATGGTTAACGCAAGCCAAACACCCCTTTTTATTCATTTTAATTCCAAAAATCGATTTTCACAACGATCAACTTGTACAACTAACATCTATGCATCAATATGAAACCAAAAAGACAGATGAAATTTAAACTTAGAAACTTAAAAGAAAATCTTCAAAAGTCTAGATTTCGACATGAACCGGACAACCCAAACTTTGTTTAAATGAATACCCAAATACTCGTATCAACCCGTAGTATCTCGTTCTTAATTAAAGTTGGAAAATTTATGATGGTTTGTGGTGATTTAGTTGGAGGATGAACACACACACACTCTTATGTGTGTGTTTTATTTTTTTGGAATGAAATGAAATGAATGGGAATGATCTAGTGGTGGGAATATAAATGTACAATTTCTAGACAAAGTGGCTAAAATCATGCCTCCCTTGTGCCCTGCTTAGACTCTCAAATGACCAGTCCATGGTGATCCTAAGGGTCTCGGGTCTTTCTTTCGTGCGGGATCACTAAAAAGCTCGTAAACTCAACATAAATTATTCCCCAAAGTAAATTAGCATTTTTTATTCAACTTAAAAATACTTTTCCAATAAATAGAGTAATTTACTTTGATAATTATACGTCAAACCCTTCAAAACTCATTTGGACATTAACGGACGTGTCAGGACTCGTTTTTCGGCATTTCTTAAAATTCACGAGTCAAACCACCTGAAATACAATTAACATAATAATAACCTCTAAAAAGGAATATTATTCACAAATAACCATAAATTACCATAATTCCCAACAAAATCATCATCGTCAACACGGTACAATATCTGAATAAACTAACAAAAGTCAAATAATTAAAGGACTAAAAATGAAATATCCAGAACACAAAAGGGGCAAAGGTTACATTCTACCCCCCGTAAAAGAATTTTGACTCCGAATTTCAATTACTAACATCACTAAACAAATGCGGGTACTTCGATTTCATCTGATCCTTATGTTCCCACGTGAATTCAGGTCCACGTTTCCACCGAACCTTGACGATGGCAATTCTACTCCGCTTTAACTTCTTAAATTCTTTTTCCAAAATTTCCACAGGCTGTCCCACAAAATTTAACTTGGCATCAACCTGGATTTCATCCAAGGGTACTTGTAGGTTGGAATCATGCCAAACACTTTTAAGGTTGACACTTGGAACGTGTCAAGAACAAAATAACCATCTAACTCTTTAGGCAAATCTAGCCGATAGGCCACGGGGCCTACTTTCTCAACAATCTCAAAAGGTCTGACAAATCTAGGTGTTAGTTTCTCTTTCTTCCTAAAGCGTTCCACACCTTTCCAAGGCGACACTTTGAGAAAAACATAAACACCCACACTAAACTCTAGAGGTTTCCTCCTCTTATCCGCATAACTTTTTTCTGACGATCACGTGCAGCCTTAAAGTCTAATCCTTCATTCATGCGAGACTTCTCAAGAAGTCTCCTTGCACTAACTTAGTCCTAATCACTGACCTTTATTGCCACCTCACCCACATAATTGGCTGAACGACACTTTCTACCATACAATGCCTCAAACAGAGCACATCTCACACTAGAATGATAACTATTGTTATACGAAAACTCAACCAATGGAAGATGAAAATCCTAACTTCCTTCGAAGTCCAAGACACACGCTCTAAGCATGTCTTCCAAAGTCTGAATAGTATGCTCACTCTGACGATCGATCTGAGGGTGATAAGTCGTACTCATGTCTAAACGGGTTCCTAATACCTCTTGCATTGACTGCTAAAACCTTGATGTGAAACGACTATCACGATCTGATATGATTAGAGACGGCACAAACCATGTGCTAGGCAACTATCTCATTCAATATAATCTAGCCAATCTATCCATCTTATAATCCTCACGCATAGGTAGAAAATGAGCAGACTTGGTCAACCGGTCCACAATGACCCAGATTATGTCATGCCCACTACAAGTCCTAGGTAACTTAGTCACAAAATCCATAGCTATTCCTTCCCACTTCCATACGGGAATTTCAGGTTGCTAGAGCAAGCCAGATGACCTTTGATTCTCAGCCTTAACCTTCAAACAAGTCAAACACTTACTAACATACTCAGTATGTCCTTCTTCATACCCGACCACCAATACCTATCCCTAAGGTCATAATATACATCTTATCATCTTCCTGGTGTAACCTGATTACTTGACTTATGGGCTTCATCCATTATCAGAGTTCTCACATCACCCTTCAAAGGCACCTATATTCGATCCAGGTAGTACAAAGTCCTATCACTTATCTGTTCTATCATCTCATCCAAACCTTTATGTAATCCTGCAGACTCATCCACAGCCTCCTTCTAAGCCGTCAGTATCCTATCCTTGATACTCGACTGAAGGATCATATTCATAGCTCTAACTCTCTTAGGTTTTACTTTTTCCTTCCTACTTAGGGCATCAGCCACCACATGACGGCCTACTAGGATGGTAGCGAATCTCAAATAAACATAATCAACTAAACAACTCTATCTAGTGACGCTGTCGCATATTCAACTCTTTTTTACTAAAGATATGCTGAAGACTCTTATGATCCGTATAAATGACACTCTTTGTCCCATACAGATAATGTCTCCAAATCTTAAGGGCAAACACAACTGCTCATGCTCCCATTCTAAATCATAGGTCTATAATCTTTTCATGAATTTTCAACTTCCTAAACGCATAGGCTATCACCTTACCTCTTTGCATCAACACACATCCTAATCCTAGGCTTGATGCATCATAATATACCACAAAATCTTTCGGTCTATCGAGGAGAGCTAGAACAGGTGCATTACACAACTTTAATCCTTCAAAGTTTGAAATGCATTCTCCTGCTCCTCACCCTAATCGAAAGTCTTACACTTCTGAGTCAAAATAGTAAGAGACTTAGCTATCTTATAAAAGTTCTCAATGAACCTACGGTAATATCCAGCCAATTCTAAGAACGAACGAACCTCAGACGGAGTTCTAAGGGCTTTCCAATTCTTAACAGCTTCAATCTTACTAGGGTGTACATGAATCTCATTACCATTTATCACATGCCTAAGAAACTATACTTCTCTTAGCTAGAATTCATACTTAGAAAACTTAGCATATAGTTTCTCTTTCTTGAGCAGTTTCAAGACTAATCTTAAGTGTCTACATGCTCCTCCCAATTCTTAAAGTAGATCAAGATATCGTCTACAAATACTATCACAAACTTATCAAGATAAGGCCTATAAACTCTGTTCATCAAATCCATGAATACCACTGGTGTTAGTCAGACCAAAGGGCATTACTGTGGAAGTCGAAATGGTCCATTAACGAGTTCTAAATGCAGTCTTTGGAATGTCATCCCCATGCACTCTCAACTGGTGGTATCCGGACCTAAGATCTATCTTTAAGAAAAACTGCGACCCTTGTAGTTGGTCAAATAGATCATCAATCCTAGAAAGCGGATAACGATTCTTAACAGTCAACTTGTTCAATTCTCTATAGTCAATACACATCCTAAAAAACCATCCTTCTTATCCACAAAATAACACCGGTGCTACCCCAAGAGTGAAGATCTGGTCAAATGAAACCTGTGTCTAGAGTTCCTTATTTCCCAACAACCCTCAATTCAGAAGGTGCCAAAACGATAGGGGGACTTTGCAATCGGTACAGCTCCAAGGATTAACTCGATTCGGAACTCAATTTCCCAGAGAGGTGGCAATCCTGATAAATCATCTGGAAATACCTTGGGAAAATCTCTAACCACAACAATCTCTTCTTGTTTCTTATCGCTAGCCTTAGCACTCATCAAAAGTCTCGCTTTCTCTTCCGGTCTTTCTCCTAAGACTCTAAGCACCTTGCCATCTAGTAGTGGTATCCTCACTACTTTCTCATGACAAACTATTTCAGCCTTATGATTAGACAACCAATCCATACCTATAATCACATCAAAACTCCCATGCCTAAATGGTATCAAATCGATGTCAAAGACATGACCCTCGATTTCTAATTTGCAACCCTTGATAACCTTATCAATCTTTACTAGCTTCCCGCTAGCTATCTCAATCTCATATCTGAAACCTAATTCACTGGGTTCTATGCCTAACAGAGGTATAAAAGAAGTGGAAATAAAGCTATAGTCGGCACCAGAGTCAAATAAGGTAGTGGCAAAATGGTTGTTTAAAGTAAACATACCCGTCACAATGTTCAGATCCTGGCGAGCTTGCTCTGCTCCCAACATGAATGCCCTACCCCTAGCTTGGTTCCATTGTTTTCCATGACCCTAACCCCCGTTATTAGCAACAACTTGATTTAGATGATTTTCTTCCGGTCCTTGTGCCCTAGCAAATCTAGACAACCGCAATAAAGCTGACATGACATGGTCCCGTACAACCACCACATAACAATGCCCAACAGTTAGGTTTCTAGCATTGATCATGATTTACATCTCGACATGCCCTCCACAATCCTTTGCCAAATGACCCCAGGTTGTTACAGTTGAAAGCATGTGCAACAAGGACCTTCGATTTCATGGTAGAGGAGAAGGTTGTACAACTTGGCCAAGCACCCGAATTCTCTCTTTCTAATAGGGTTTGTGGTCGTACAAAAGCATTTTCAGTCCTATGTCCTCAAATATCATCCCAATCATTCTTATCCTAGCTAGATCCCCTACATTTCCTCTTCTCAACCTCTAATTGATCCATTCCTAACAGCCTCATCGGTCAGTGCACCTGAAATCTGCACAGCCTTCTGCATAGTCTTTGGCTCCGTTGTTTCCACCATCCCATAGATCTGTGGAGCAAGGCCATACATGTACCTCTTAATCTTCCTACTTTCTGGGGTCACCAAATGTGGAACTAACCTAGCCAACTCATGAAATCTGTCAGTATAAGCCGCATGGCCAGCCCCGACCATAACATGATTCCACAGCTTAGTTTCCAACTTTTGCATCTCATAACTAGGACAAAACTCTTCTATCATCATAAGCTTAAAGTCATTCCATGACATACTAATAGCAACTTCCCGGCTAAGCGTGCGGATCTGAGAGTTCCACCACGTTAAATCCTTACCCACAAATGAACCAGCAGTGTATTTTACTTTTTGGTCAATACTACAACCACTCATATCCTGCATGGACTCCATTTTCTCAATCCATCGGGTAAGAACTACAGCACCTTCCTTACCATTGATGACATCAAATAACATCTATTTTATAACATCATTTATCCCATGTAAATAACCTATTTTGTATAATTATTGCAAGAATTGGTACTTAATTGTTTATATTTGTTATTTGCAGTATATATCGAGTAGTTGGAAAAAGATAGAGAAAAAGACGTGTTTTGAAGCATAAACGAAGAGGTTCAAAAAGTCGTTGATTCTGACATCAATACGCCGTATCATTCTAGAAGCATACGCAGTATCTAAAGACTTTGAAGAACTCAAGACCATTTCCTGACTTTGAAGAATACCCCCATTGATACGCCGTATATGATACTTTGGTCAAAAATCAAGAAAAACACATTTTTAGCCAATACTCCGTATCCAAAAACCCCAATACTCCGTATCCAAAACCCCATACTCCGGTATTCCAACAAAACGTTTATGGCGTATTGGTAAATATGCCGTTTCCAAAAATCAAATACGGCGTATCCAAATTCCTGCTCAAGAATTTTGGAATATTTTATTCTTGGAGCCTATGCCAAGTCATCCAATACGTCGCATTGAGCTTCTCAATATGTTGTATCAAACCAACTACTAGACCCATATATATATAGACGACCCTAAACTCAATTTTATGTATGCAAGTGAATCCCTAAACCACCAAGTCGACCCAGAGACAAATAAAGGAGCCTAGAAGGTCAGAAAAGAGCCTCAAGGTCATAGGAAAACTCTTGTAATCTTCGCCTGCAAAATAACCGAATTACGTTGTTCGAGTTAGGTTTCTTATTTTAATCGTTCATAATATCACACCGTGTGTATTTTAACAATGTCATTCCGGCTGATACCTTTAGTTAACAGCCATGTTTATGAATATTTTAATGTTTTGGTTTGTTTATCTGATTGCTTAATTTATCATTGATTGTCGTTTATGTTTTCAATTTATATTCGTGTTACGTGCTTAAGTATCCACATCATTCCAACTTAGGTTCTAAAAAAAAAAAAAAATCCAACATATTTAATGCGCTGCACTACTTCGGTGTTGTATGGGGTGAGCTTAGAGTCCCGGATATCTCTCCATAAGATGCAATTTAAATATCTAGAATCATAGGATCACAATATTGACCTACTTAGCTTTTAGATTGTTAGTTAATGATCTTAATGATGTTTCTTTTTTACTTAATGGGCCTTATACCAAGGGATTCCAGCCTAGCCACTTATATCTTGATGTTTGTTTTTCCACTAAATCCACTAATGACTCTGAGTCTATAGGAGGTAAAAAAAGTGCCTCTCCCAAACTAGACACAACAACATCATACCTGACACACCACTTTGACAAATATACCCTAAAAAATTTTGGCGCCAATCATTTTAGTTTTTCCCTCCATTTATTTGATAGTATAACATACACTCCTTTTCACCACAAATATCTTATCCTCACTTTTCTATTGTGACTTTGACTTCAATCTAAGGTATAACTCGTATTTTGGTTCCTTTTGAAATTTTTAAGCACTTAACTTCAATATTTATGGTTTCTAATTTTTCTTGTCTAGTATCCTTAATTATATCATCGTATAAATCCTGCATCTAGGTATGGAAGATAGCGGTAAATCAAAAATAAACATGGAAGATAACGCTAACTCAAGTTAAACAAAAAGGAGCAGAGCTAGTTGGAAACCCATTAGCGTAGTTAAAACATTTCTTGAGGCGTGTCTTCACGAGCTTGCTTCCGATGGGAGAGAAGGTTCAGGTTTGAAAGTACTTTCATGGATAAGAGTTGCAAAAGTCTGTAAAGTATAAATCCTAAATTTGAGTTACCAAAAACAAAAAATGAAAAATCACTATGACTATCTCACAACCAAGTACACAGCATGGTTGTCGCTAAGAAACAAGACAGACAACATCTATGACGTCTCTACAAACACGTTTAATTTGTCAGAAGAAGAATGGAAGTTAGAAATTCTGGTTAGTTTATGTATTTTTAAAAACCTTGTTTATTATGTTTATTCAACTATTTATATGATTAAAGCTTCTTTTTACAGAAAAATAAAAATGTTGAATCACTGAAAACTATGACCTTACCATTTATGGAACTTTGTGCACCACTTTTTGATGGAACTTTGTCCACTGGTGTTAAAAGTCTCGGACCTAGTTCAACAGAACCTAGGCGGGTTCTTGAGGCCCATGTTGTTGAAGATGATGAAGAAACTAAAGTGGTGACTGTTGACTCTCCCACACCTCCATGCTCATCTCGTGCTCCTCGCCCTTCGGTTAAAACCAAGAAAAGAGGTAGACAATTGATGGATGAAGTCAAAGTAGAAATATTAGGTGTTCTTAAAATGATTGCTAATAAAATAAATCAATCAACATCAGAATTGCCTCCGAAACCCGAACCACCTCTGATAAGATTGTGAGAATAAGTAGAATAGGCCTTAAGTGGGATGAATGATGACCCATTGAACGAAACCAGCAACTGCAATCATTTGTACCCAAATGAACACATAGGGAATGTTGGATGAAATAAAACGAAGAGGAGCGTTTAACTAGTTAAAATGATTGCACCGTGCGAAAAGGATTCATGTAGAAATTTGAATATGTGCCATAGTTTTTGTTTGAATCTCTAGACCTTTAAAGCTTTAAGCATATCTATTGGGATGTTATGCATGATCAGTATTTGTAAAACATGTTGTTTGAACATGTATTTTGTATATCACAACAAGCTTTTGTTAAATCTGTGATTATTATGTTATGATGTAAGTTATTAAAGGATAGAATTGTCATTTGTCTTTTTTGTAAGTGTCATCTATAAGAGAAAAAGAAACAACATTTCACTTATAATACTTGTTCAGCAAAACTATATTATATGCAGAAGGAAACTTTGTGTGGACTAGAAAAAAAAGAAACACAACCTTAGTTGAGCCATAAGGTGACCTTGGTATCAACGAGTACGTTATTATTCCATTGGTAAGGACTCAAACAATGGACTACTAGTATATAAAGAGCCGTTAAGCAGTAAGTGGGTAAAGTCTCCATGAGCTAGGGTTTAGTAAGAGCACCATTACTTAGATCCTAAGATAGATTATAATCAACATAAGGATGCTTTATGCGGATGCACCTAATTGTGACAGACTTAGCTTATCATGTCTTGGAAGAAGTACCTGCCTAACTCTAGGAATGATATGGCCCCTTCAAGATAAGCCAATCATGCACGAAATAGAACAAACCTGGCTTTTATCAGAATTAATACATACTGGTAACTTTTCCTTACATTAGTTTCTCCGATCCCCGCATCTCTTGTCGTTGTTTGTCTTCTTGTGTGTGTTTATTGCTTTACTTGTCATCAAAACCTAGGTTAGATACACAAAACCGTGCCAGTCTCTCCGCTGAAACCCCCTTATAATTAGTTAGGATAGTTAGGTTTAAATTAGATTAATTTACTACTAACATAGATAACTAAAATACTGATAAACTTAGGAGTTAACGCTCTCGCTCTTAGTGATCAACACCCTACTTACCACGAAACTCCATCTGACCGGGTACACTGCCAGTTAAAGTGTTGTTTTGAGGTATAGTCGGCATAAAATAATTTTATAAAATAAAGAAAAAACCTTGATACATAAAATAACACCTACACAACGACACATCAAGTTTTTGGCGGCGTTGCCGGTAAGTGAAAGTTAATCTTGATTTATTAGAATAGATCTAACCCTTAGGATTAGTGTAATTTAAATTAGTGTATATTCTGTAAATTTTGTATATTTTTCATTAATTGTTTGCTTGTATATATGTGTGTTTAATTGTTTGCGTATTTAAGTGTTTTTCTCAATACACTGTTCTGGTCGATTGTTGAATACGGCATATCCACTTTTATCAGTTATGGCGTATCCAACTTTCTGTCCAATACAGCGTATTCATTCAACTAATTAATACGGCGTATCCACTTCTATTGAATACGGCGTATCGATCTTCTGATAAAGTTCTTTTCCCTTCTCGAACTTAAGCCAAAAAAATTTAATACCTTTCTCCTGCTGGTTCTACTGATAATTTTCTCGGTATTTTTTAGTAAAAATGACAAAGGTTATCAAAGGAGAGTTCGAGAAAATTAAGGATGTTAAGGTCGAAGATGTTTCGCTCACTTGCGATACATCACTTGAAGTTTTCAACAATGAAGTCAATCGATTAAGCGGAATGGATGATGATTTATTCACATATGAAGTTGAAGTTGCTAACATCCCATCTGACTAGAAAATGGATGATGATTCGGAGCATGAAGCTGATGATGACATGGGATATGATCCGTCTGATGTTGCATTTACTAAATGGTTGGGATCAAAGTTTTTTAACTACAAGATAATGGATCATTATACTATGAAAGCATTATGGATTTACTAGATCAGAGGAGATAATAAAGTTGAGCTCACAGATGAAGAATCTTCTAATGATAAGGATGATGTTGCTAAAGTCTTTAGGATCGACACTAATTTATTTAACTTTGAAACACCTATGTACGAGGCATTCAAAGAATTTAACTATCTCTTGCAAATCGATCCAGACTTACTTACTAAGGTCATTGAGGGATTCAAGACCTATGAAGATTACAAGGATGATTGGATCTATGAATGGAACAAGGACATACCATGTGGTATGTGCTTAATTACACATACCTTTTACCTTTAAAAACGAGCTAAAATAACCAAAAACGGACTCAAAATGCCAA
>BQNB010178337.1:0-12880 GCA_026074375.1 Tanacetum coccineum
TACTTGCAAATGATGAACCAAAGCTTGCAAACACCTTAGAATACCTTAAGTATGTTGTGTAAAGGGTTGTATAATCTTAGAAAATCAAAGTGTGGATTGTGTATTAAAGCTTATTTGTGCCGTGAGATAGAGAGTGAAAAAGAGAGAAGAAAATGAAATTTTGTTAAGTATAAGAGTATGAAAACATTTCTCATGCATGCATGCCTATTTATAGTAAAAATATCTTGCTAACCTAACCATGGTTACTTTCTAACCCTAGTTTAGTTAAACAAGTCAAGTTGGTAAAAGGTGTAAGAGTTACCTTTATGAAATATCTAGATATTCTTTATAAGTGATGACTCTTGTTCTCATCCTTATAAATTCGGCATATATGTATATATAAGATGTAATATTTGATTATTTTGAGTATTGGGTATAATCGTGGGTATTTGTTTAGGCGTAGTTAGGTTTTAGAACTTCCGGGTATGCCTAAACGTATTTTATTATGAAACGTAAGCATTTTACGTAGCCGATAAAAATAAGATGAACAAAGTCATTAATTAAAGTCATTAATATTATCCACATAATAATTAATAACACTTGCTTGATTGCAAACATTGTTCATCGTTTAATCCCGTTTACATTGTATATCATTTTAGCTTCTCCGCGTCATACCTAAACTTAACTTTACACTAAATTATGTAGCAGCACCTTTCGAGACCCAAACACTCCTAAAAGCCATTAACTTAACGTTTACGGTTTAAGAGCAAACGCGTAAAACCCTAAAAATAAATTATGAAGTTCATAATGTTATACAATGACCTAAAATACGAGGTGTTATACACAACCGGAAAGGCAATTCGTTTACCAATAAAATATCCATACACAGTATTAGCAAATCGGGTACTAACCGTTTCAACAACCTTTCTAGGTATAGTGACATTGGCACCTTCACACACATTTTCTGAATATAACGAACGAAAGTTTGTCTTAGCTTTACTTGGTTCCGGTTTTGACCTACTTGGTATCGGTTTCAACCCTCTCGCTGCACATGCATAAGAATTAGGCATATCTTGAACAATCACATACTAGACAATTGGGGATTCATCCACATGTATAGTATCATCAATATTAGTGACCCTGCTGTGACAACCATGGCTTGAGCAGGTTGGTCAAACCATAACGTTGACCTAATTATCTGTTCTATAAGTTTGGTTTATGAGATTTTGTGATTCTATGTGTTCTATGTGTGTTTTATGAGGATTTGAGAAACAACCTAGTGAGTGTGAGAGTCTCATTGAGGTGTGATTATGATGGAGTTTGCATGAGTGCATTTCATTCACTTTTGAGTGACATGTAAATGACTTGCGAATTTTGAGCGTTTATGTATTTTGTGTGTATATATTTATGTGTAAGTATTTATGTATTCATATTATTAGGTTTTAGAGTTTTAGAAGTTAGTAATATAGTTAGAAAATGTAAAAAATTTAATGTTAGGTTGTTTTGAGGTTTTAAAATGAAGGTTTTGCGAATTAGACGTTTGTAAAGGTTAAGGCTTTAATAAAATTTATAAACTTTGGGGACTGTCGAAAACGCCAATCATAGTGCACAAATTGTTGTCTAAACCCTATGTCATAGGAACCTGATATTCATCGTCGAATGTAAACGCAGTTAAGCAGATCGTGTTTGTGAGAAGTGATCGCGTCGATGAGACGCGCTATTGTGAAATAGTATGTCTCGCAAGTCGAGCTTTGTCCGTCAGTGCGTCTCGGATGAAGAGGTCGCGAGATAGAGAGCTGTCCGAGATGATGTCTAAGACTCGTTTTTGTGAAGAAGAGAACCTGCAACAGATGCTTTGTTGAGAAGTGGACTTCCAGAGATAAGTTTGTAAGGATGATGAGAAGAGTCAGGGTGGTCACGGCTGTTAGAATGCTGGAGTTGTGTTCGAGTGTAGAGTTGTACCTTCAAGGATAATGAATTCTATCCTGTCATATAGGGGGGAACCTTCATCACAACAATTGATACAGGTATTCATGCTTCAGTGATACCTCCTTTAGGTACAATCCTCGCCAGTTTATCCGGGGGATCCGTTTCCACCTCATTGGGCATAAAAAAATTGCAGTACGTTGGTCGAATGTCGGTTAGAACGATTTATCCCAATTAGTGTCATAACCCTGCGATGACTTCGGAAGCTTTGTGACTCAAAGTCCATTGTGATGTGTCCACATCATTCAGCGGTTTAATCGGAGTTGCAATTAACAATACCTGATGGTCTTTGTGTTCGGCTTTGACATTAGACATGGTGATCAAACACTTGCTAACATAGGTGGCGATGTTTGCCATTCATATTGGGCCACCAGTATTGCTTCTTAAGTTTGGTACATTTGTTCAGACCCGAGATGTATTGAGTATTTTGATTTGTGGGGACCTCGTGCATGATTACAGGTCCGTAATCGCCATAACAAGGTAACCAACTCTGCCATTTGCAGGCATTAGAGTTCCATCCGTTACGCGGTTCCCACTTTTCTGTTCTGAATTTCTCCGGATCCTTTGTAATTCTCATACTAAACCATACCTCCAACATCCTCCTTTCTTGATGTTCTCCAGCTTTCTGCTGCCGTCTGGGCAGTTCAGGATTTGTTAGGAAGATCCAAGGCCAATTGTCATTCACTAAGGCCCGAACCCTTAGTGGTTCGTCGTTCCTTTCCTGCTCAGAGCATCAGCAACACCATTCGCCTTTCCTGGGTGAATATCGAATTTCACAATCGTAATCACTCAGCAACTCTATCCAGCGAAGTTGCCTTCATATTTTAAATCGCTTCTGATCAAGATTGTGTGTGTAACCTCTTATGAGCAGTGATGACACTGTGAACTTGGACCGTTACAGATAGTCTCCACATCTTTAGAGCGTACACTACTGCCAAGTTCTAAATACATGGGTTGTTATAGGTTCTTCTCATGAATTTTTAACTGACGTGATGCATAAGAAATCACCTTTTCTCTTTGCATCAACACAGCGCCCAAACCCTTCTTTGAAGCGTCACAGTATGCGATAAAATTTTTGGCTTCCTCAGGTAAGGGCTAGGCTTGGTGCACTGCACGTTTCTGCTTTCAATAGTTGAAAAGCTGCTTTTGTTTATCACCCATCAGACTTGACACCTTCTGGGTTAGTTTGGTCATGTTTTGGCTATCTTTGAAAAACCTTCGATACAAATTTATCTATAATAATGCCGGCAAGGCCCAAAAATTGGACGAAATCTCATGTTGGTGTTTTAGGAGACGCCCAATCCTTGATAGATTCAATCTTGGCAGGGTCAACGTGAATACCTTGACAGTCAATCACATGTCCGAGGAATTGTACTCTGGGAATCCAGAATTCACATTTAGAGAACTTGGCATACAATTCTTCCTTCTTAAGCAATTTTAAGATTTGCCTAAGATGTCCTTCATGTTCCTTCTTACTTTTGGAGTAGATCAAGATGTCATCGATGAAGACAATTACAAACTTGTCCAGGTACGGTTTACACACCCGGTTCATAAGATCCATGAACACGGCTGGTGCATTAGTTAAACCAAAAGGCATGACTGGAATTCATAGTGACTCACCGTGTCGAGTTGAGATGCCCGTCTTGAGGATGTCTTCTATTCGAACTCTCAACTGGTGATACCCGACTCAGGATCCCGATCTTTTAATAAATACTCGACCATTTGCAGTTGGTCGGGATAGGTCATAAGTCCTTGGAGTGTACTAGGTTCTTTACCGTCAATTTGTTCAATTCTCTGTAGTCGAGTTTACACAACCGGAAGTGAGAAACTCATCTCTTTCTTCTTGACGAATAGGACTGGAGCTCCCCAAGGTGAGGAACTTGGTCTTATGAAGCCCTTGTCCGTAAGTTCTTGTAGTTGCTCCGCTAGTTCCTTCATTTCCGACGGTGCTAATCTATATGGTGCCCGTGCTACAGGTGCAGCACCAGGTACCAAATCGATTCTAAATTCCACTTGTCGAGTGGGTGGTATACCCGGCAAGTCCTCGGGAAAAACTTCAGGAAATTCCCGAACAACTGGCACGTCTTCAAGTCGCTTCCCCTTTGACTTATCTTCGTCCTTGGTGGCGGTGATATTTGCTAAGAATACGTGACATCCTTTTGCTAAATACTCTTGAGCTTTAGTACACGAGATGATGCTCAATCGAGTCCCGTGTTTGTTGCTGCTTCCGTCACCTCGAACGATTAAAATTTCGTCTCCAAAAGGAATACGAACGATCTTTTCTGCACAGATGATAACGGCATGGTATTTTGCCAACCAATCCATACCAATGATTACGTCAAAACTACCTAGTTCTACGGGCATTAGGTCTATGTTGAAAGGATGATTTAAGAGGTTTAACGTACAACCCCGAATAATAGTGTTTAACCCAACAATCCGCCCGTCGGCTAGTTCGACATCATAATCATGATCTAATGCAGTTGGAGTGATAACAATTCGAGAGCTAAATGTAGTAGATACAAAACTCCTATCGGCACCAGTATCAAATAAAATAGATGCATAGCGATTGTTTAGGAGAAACGTACCGTAAACGACATTGTTGTCCGGGTTTTGCCCCTGTATTCCCACAGCGTAACCTTTGTCGGAGCCTGGCATTTCATCCGATTACCCCGATTGTTGTTGTTCTTCAGTTTCGGACAATCCCTCTTGATATGTCCCTGAGCACCACATTATAACAAAACACATTACCCCCCTGATTTAGCCCCAGACGTTGGCATTTTTGGGCGTCTTGCAGTCACGAGTATAAGTGTCAAATCGGTTGCACTTGTGGCATTTTGTAGCCAAGGTCCGTAGTGGTGAGAGTTACACATTAGAAACACCAAGGTCTGGGTACTCTTCGTATTGTCCTGTCAACTTTCCCTGCGGCATGGCCCTCCTCGGTGTTTTGCCTTTGTTTTGCTGTTGAATTGGTTGTTCCGGAGGCAGAGTCCTCAGCTGTTCTTTTGTTATTTGCTAGACGTTCAACATAGGCCCTCTGGTTTTGTCACTCCATTCACTCGGTAGTAAACTCTCAATAACTTCTTGCTTAGTTTTGAGATTTTCGATGCATTTACGTACCAAGTATCATATCGGCAAGCCACCGATATATCTTTCAATTTGGTCGGACTCTTTCCGGAAACATTCTGGCACAAATCAGAGGCTAGTGGCTGAAGGTCGTTGATTATAGGCCACCACATGAGTGCCCCTTAACCTTAAGATTCCACATCTCAGCTCAATCTTCTGATTCGCCCCTCGGGCCGTATTTATCAGTCATCTTTCTTCTTCAGTATTGCCCATGGGCATGGCATGAGCTCGCCTCCGGAGGTTAGTGGTTTGTTTTACATGGGCATTCCACCATGTAAGAGCATAAGTCTTGCAGAGTGCAAGTCGCAAAATTGACTTGATAGCAGTTGTACAATTGCTAATTACTGAACACAGACTCCATCTTTCAATACCCATCGGGTATGTCCAACATCTTCCCTCAGTGCCCTTGAAGTTTCAGGGTTGGCATTTTAGGAAGTCCGGGTAGGTGCATTTCACGAGCAAACTTGCACGGCCTTTGATATACTCCCGAAGAATGGCATCGATCACCATTCTGGATTGTATCAAGTGCTGCCTAGTGCAGCTTAACACCTCGTCGATCATGGCCTGCAGTTGGGCACTGGTGACCGAAGTAGTGGTAGTAGGGTCTGTGACTGGTGGGGGAGTTGTGGTGACTGGTGGGGGAGTTGTGGTGACTGGCCTTGACCTCGTGGTTCTTGTGGGCCTTCCTCTTGGTGCCATTTTCTTAAATCACAAGAAAAAACATAAACACCCGTTAGATTACAAAAATCTTAAGAACCTTAAACCCTGATGTATGAATAAAAACGAGATCTCAACACAATGGTGAAATACACAATAGTATTGAATTTACAAATCGACATTTATTCACAATAAACTCGATTTCATATAATAACTAATTCCACCTTTTCCATATATAATACTTGGAAATTTATACATGAGTTTGGTTTATATACAAATGATCTTAACAACTAGGTTACAAACAAAATACCTAAAGCAAGTGCTAGCCGAGATAGTACTCGTAAACACTTAGTATGCTATACAAGATAGCTAATCAAAACACAAAGATCTATACCGCCTGCAAGCTGGGATAATACCCCCATATATTAACAGGCTGCATAGCATTGCTACTCTACAAAATCTAGGAACAAACTACCAGGCCTCCTCTGGTTTGGGCATCGGGCTGTGCCGGACCTTTCTGCGGGTCCATGATGCCTCTGAACACTCAAGCCATCTGTGTATGGAGCCCCTTTTAGCAGCTGTAGTCGCCATTGGTCAATGAACTTGTCTCTGGTGGTTGCTGCTGTAATCTCCAGAAAATTCAAGGCACGCTGTTCCATTATGTAGTACGTAGTGCCACAAACAGGTGAACGTGCTTCGTCGCTAATGTCCATAGAAAATCCCAGGCCTCACGGGCCATCCAAGCCTCCCTCGCGACCATAAAAAACTGTAGAGATGGTGGATAGGCCTATCTCTGTACTATAGGTTGACTCGGCCTCTCAGCTCAGATCCGATCGTTCGAGCATTCCTCCATCAAACCATGGCATGATGGTAGTCTCCTGATCAAAAGTGGTAGTGAGAGAGTCAGGAAGGTAATATTCCGATTTTAACCTCCCATCTATGGTGGTTGTGCGTTCATCCTCGATGGCGCTGTCACCAGTACCATCCCATTCATCCGTGATGCCATTAGTTAAGCTTCTAGATATCGGACATCCAGGATGGTTAGGAGCGTCATCTACCCTATCGACCAAATTTATATAGGTTTTCCCGTGCTACAAAATAAGGGTCTTTCCTTGCTTATGGCAGGTACATCATGACTATCAGCACGCCGCTGAAGTCTCCCGACCTCGTAAATAGGGGTAGGAGAAGCAAGACGAGGCCTCTTCCGAGGAGGTAAACAACTCTCGGGAATCTCAATACGAGTAAGGCTAATAGGTGGAGATAGTATTTGGGGAGGTGGTGGAGATGGTGTTTGGGGAAATGGTGAGTATGAGATAAAGAATATGAGTCGGTACGATCCAAAGAGCTGGTAAAGTGACAACTGTAGAGTCGGCAGGAGCTAGGTGGTTTACTCCTCCTCCCTCATCCTCCTCATCATCATCTCCTATGGTCAGCAGGATAGTAGAAGGGTCCTCCGCGCGGATCCTCCTCATCTCTGGGATCTTCCTCTGGATCTGACTCGGGAATATATCCCGGTGAGTCCGCTGTAGGTGAAAAAAACAGCAGTAACGGCTGCTCCCTCAGCTGGAAAGGACATTGATCCTCAGGTGGCAAAACTCCGGGTACTCTGGCTCTGGTACACTATGGTATGTAAATAGGTGAGGTGGTGCCTCCGGGCCAGGCACGTAATCGGTGATGGGATAGGTTGCCTCTGGGCCTGGTATGTAATCCGGTGATGGTGGTCGTTCAACTACTCCTGGTGACCCCATGTATGAATATTCCAGCTCCGTTTAAGTATGTTATAGTAGACTGTTCGGTAATCGGACATGGATAAATATCTGAACATCATAAGTAACGTATTTAAGTATGCTTAATATAAGATTAGTAGTATTTAAATAACTATAATGTAAACAGTATATTAATCATTGTAAGGCTCTTAGTATTTCTAACTAGTGCAAACAAATAATTTATGTATGTCCCGAGAAAACCCTTTTTATGAATGCAAATGTTGATAAACGGTTATAGTCCGCAAAACATTTGACCTGGTTTCTATAACCTCTTGGCTCTTGATACCAATCCTGAACACCCCCAATATGGGTCGCAGCAGCTAAGGTTACTTCCAAGAGTCGATCTTTTAAAAGCTCATTTTGTTTGAGAGTTTCATCAAGATCACTTTCCATTGAAACAAAAACACCCATCATTTCTTTTACTTCTACTGGAAACTATTTTTGAAATATTTCGAAATACAATTGCAATTCATGAAGAATGGGTTTCACCTCGCGTTGACAAAAGTTAGTCAAACGAATTTCTTCTGGACTTGTATAGAAAATGATTTCACGTTTAGAAGATTTTTGTAACAATTCAAACAACGTTTTAAACTCTTTTTCCATTTTGTTCAAATTCGTTTTCAGCTTACTTGAACTTGACATTGTCGCGGGAGGTGATTTCGATGTACTTGCATTTGAAGAAGTTTCAGAAGATATACAAGTTTCTGAAAAATATTTTTGTTCAAGAGAAAGTTCAACTTGTGGAAGAAAAGTTTCATAAAGGTTGTTCAATTTTGTATAATCGATTGGTTTTATCTTCAACTCTAACTTTTTCATATTTTTGAAACTCTTTCATTTTTAATCGACTCTTTTCAGCATCCTCAAGAGTTTTCTTAGAATCAAACACATGCAGTTGTACATTCTCATCACGAAGTTCATAAGAACTATACAACTTATGAATTTTAGCATTAGCTTGTGAAAGAACACAATGACCTTTATATCCCAAACCCGACTTACGTATATTATCTTGATACGCTCTTTGTTCATTTGTAAGCAGACGAAGTATTTCAGTTGATTTGCCAATGTTACAAACAATGTTTTCAAGATCTTTGTTTTTAGCATGCAACTGAAGAATGTCATTACGATATTTATCCTCATGGTGTTTTAAATTCGCTTTCAAAGTATCTTTCTCTTGACTTACACTTGAAATATGACCTTTTTGATATGAATTTCGCAATTGTAAGTTATCTCGTTGTTGTTCTAAATTTTGAATTATGTCTCGATCACGGATAAATTGAGATTGTAACTCCTTTTCAAAGCGTTTTACTTATCGATCAGCCTCGATATATTCGTTAAAATGGGTAGTGTTATTTCCTTTTGTAATTTCAAAAACCTGAACGTTTTCCTTATACGTTTTTAGTTCTTTGGTTAACAAATCATTTGCTTCTTTAAGCGCTTTATTATTCTCGTTCGTTTTCTTAAGTTCATGATCATTTTCAAACAATCCATTATTTAACCATTGTACCTTTGTTTTGTCTTTGTCTTGAGAAGATTTGGCAATGGTGATATCATCATCTGAACCATTCTTACTGATCTTTGCAGCTTCAGCATCTGTATCATTCCCTGGACTGCTGCTTTTACCCTACTGTTCAGTGACATCCAAATTATCATTTAATATTGTTCCTACATTCATCATGCTTTCATGTTTCTGCAACTCTATCTCATTTAACCGTTTCACATCGTTCCTTCTTTCTTTGACATTTCGTTCTTTTATCCGCAATTCTTCTTCATGACATGCTCTTTCATCAATCCTTTTTTTGATAGAATTTAGGTAAGATGGAATTGTCTTTTTGAGACTCTCAGTATCATAGTAAGCATACTTTTTAAAATTTTCCTTTTGACGTGCAAGGTTCAACTAATATTGATAAGAATAAGGCAAAGGAGACTTGGGATCAAAAAATGTCTCAAACAGTTTCTTGAGCACTGCCAAACATGCCTTGGAATCACACTCATGAAGTTCCTCTTTGTCAAGTTGTTTCTTTAGTTGATCTATGTTATGATCAAATATATTCTTGAAGGAATCTAATTTTTCTCCAAAGAGAAACTAAAAAGTATATCCCCCACTCTAATGAAACCAGTCTGGACGTAGACCATGAATGCATGTCTGTAAGTTATGAAAAATGTTGTCAAAATTATTTTTCATTGCTTTATTTTTTTTACACAGTCGTTGCAATTCCTGTTCATCTTTATCCAAATATGAAGATACCATATCTTTCGATTCCATTTTCTTTCGATTTATCGATCACAAACACGAGCACAAACCAAAATTTATCCCGAATAATATCCAACACGAATCTAAGACTCCAATTTCTCACTAACTCAAATCTTTTTTATTTTCATTGCTTTATTTTTTTTTACACGTTTCCGTTTTGTCCTTTCATTTGTGCATAATTCCTCTGTTTCATCGTTAGCCCAAAAATAGATGAGGATTGCTGAAGCGTGACAGCAGATCTTTCGATTCCATTTTCTTGTCTTTCGATTGATTCGCATCCTAACCAACAGGCACTAAAACCTAAAAAATTGTATTTATATCCCGTTCCGGGGATTGAATATAGTTCTTGAACTTAGCCACACGAATCACCCCTCTAAGGACTCCTCAAATGTGCCGCAGCCGCTCTATCTCAAGTTAACAATTTTTAGGTTGAAAGTTTTTTTAGTTTTCTAGTTTTTTGAGCTTTGTGTTTTCTACCCAGTCCAATCGCTTTCTTTTCTCGTACGAATTCTAATTTGCTAGTTGCTCCTGTAGGACGTCATTTTTGCTGGCTCTCTTCTTGCAGTTATCTCCAACGTTGAACCAAGGGGTTTTTTCACACAAAAAATATCTCATTGTTTTTTGAAAACTCCTGAATCCAAGATTGGAAATACAAAGACAAGGGGAGAAGGAGGGGGGATGAAAAGGGGGGGCTGGAAAGGGGTTTGAGTGTGGGGGATTTAATTGTGGTTCTATGAATGAGCTCTCCTTTAAAATTTTAGGTATTTACAAACTTCACTTATACAACTTATGCCCCAAATTTTAATTGGCGGTTTTTTGTTTGATTAGTAGGTACTTTCCATAACAATTGTTTTCTTGAGGCACTCGTTTTTTTTTTTTTTTTTTTTTTTTATCCTTCTTTTTGTTTTTTTTTCGTTTTTTCTTTTTGTAAAAAACTAAAGAATATAATTATATTATAAGTTTTTTGATTGTATGAAGTGAAGTGTTACGGGATCCTACAATTGGCATCAGAGCTACGTGTGGATTCGTGGTTGATTCTTGTGGTTAAACAAGATCAAATTCGTGGTCAAAAATAAGTCATAAGAAAAATATCAAACCCGAATTTTTGTGCTTAGATGTGTGAATGTTTATGTTATTAAGCAAGATCTAGGCATAAGGTAGCTAATTGTGCAAGAGAAATCAAGTTAAAAGGTCAAAAAGGGCGATTTTTAGGCGATTTTAGGTGGAAAAACTCGTATATTTCGTCGTTGCGTTTTGACTTTCTGGCAAAGTTCATGTTGCGTTTTGACTCTCTTCTTGTTGCGTTTTGACTTTTTTCTTGGTTGCGTTTTGACATTGGTTGCGTTTTGGTTCATGAAGTGAAAGTGTAACGGGATCCTACAATTGGCATCAGAGCTACGTGTGGATTCGTGGTTGATTCTTGTGGTTAAACAAGATCAAATTCGTGGTCAAAAATAAGTCATAAGAAAAATATCAAACCCGAATTTTTGTGCTTAGATGTGTGAATGTTTATGTTATTAAGCAAGATCTAGGCATAAGGTAGCTAATTGTGCAAGAGAAATCAAGTTAAAAGGTCAAAAAGGGCGATTTTTAGGCGATTTTAGGTGGAAAAACTCGTATATTTCGTCGTTGCGTTTTGACTTTCTGGCAAAGTTCATGTTGCGTTTTGACTCTCTTCTTGTTGCGTTTTGACTTTTTTCTTGGTTGCGTTTTGACATTGGTTGCGTTTTGGTTCATGAAGTGAAAGTGTAACGGGATCCTACAATTGGCATCAGAGCTACGTGTGGATTCGTGGTTGATTCTTGTGGTTAAACAAGATCAAATTCGTGGTCAAAAATAAGTCATAAGAAAAATATCAAACCCGAATTTTTGTGCTTAGATGTGTGAATGTTTATGTTATTAAGCAAGATCTAGGCATAAGGTAGCTAATTGTGCAAGAGAAATCAAGTTAAAAGGTCAAAAAGGGCGATTTTTAGGCGATTTTAGGTGGAAAAACTCGTATATTTCGTCGTTGCGTTTTGACTTTCTGGCAAAGTTCATGTTGCGTTTTGACTCTCTTCTTGTTGCGTTTTGACTTTTTTCTTGGTTGCGTTTTGACATTGGTTGCGTTTTGGTTCATGAAGTGAAAGTGTAACGGGATCCTACAATTGGCATCAGAGCTACGTGTGGATTCGTGGTTGATTCGTGTGGTTCAACAAGATCAAATTCGTGGTAAAAAAGAAGTCAATAGAAAAAAATTAAACCCGAATTTTTTTGCTTAGATGTGTGAATGTTTATGTTATTAAGCAAGATCTAGGCATAAGGTAGCTAATTGTGCAAGAGAAATCAAGTTAAAAGGTCAAAAAGGGCGATTTTTAGGCGATTTTAGGTGGAAAAACTCGTATATTTCGTCGTTGCGTTTTGACTCTCTGGCAAAATTCATGTTGCGTTTTGATTTTCTTCTTGTTGCGTTTTGACTTTCTTCTTGTTGCGTTTTGACTTTCTTCTTGTTGCGTTTTGATTTTTTTATTAAACAGGTTCAAAACGCAATTGCGTTTTGGTTAGAAGAAATTTTAAAATATTAAAATAATCAAAACCCTTTTTTTCGAAATTTTTTTATGGTTGCGTTTTGAATATTTTTGAATATTATATTGACTGCGTTTTGAGCATTGCGTTTTGACCATTGCGTTTTGACCATTGCGTTTTGAGCATTGCGTTTTGACCAAATCTCAACCACTGCGTTTTGATAAAGTTCATTGTGTTTTGATTCAAAAGTCACTGCGTTTTGGTTAAAGAGAGCACTGCGTTTTCTCTAGAAATCTTGTGTGAAGAAAAGGGTTTCAGTAAAACAGCCATAACTTTTGATCCGTAAGTCCGTTTCAGGCCCGTGACCTCTCAAATCAAAGAGAAAAACATGACGGATTATTATCATCATGTTGTAATTGTTCTGATGATAGCTCATGCCTTAGCTGACATTATTCCTATTGTCATTAAACTCCATCAAACCTAAGGACTTCTATTCTATCTATGGAATGTCCCTGGGTAGATCTCTCCGGTTTGGGTTAGATCATGGGATAATACCTAACCTTACCACCTTATTACTTCCTTGATCATCGTGAGGTAGTTGGTTGTTGAGTAT
>BQNB010178338.1:0-12880 GCA_026074375.1 Tanacetum coccineum
GATGGGGTACTTGATAGATCGATCGTGTTAGCCTCAAAATATTAAGTCAAACAAGGAAGTTCGTTCATTATATTAGTTCTCGGTCACTCAATTAATTATATGTTGTAATAGGCTAGACGGGTAAAAGGGCTTATTTAGTAATCTAATATTGTATGTATAATGGGCCTAAGCCCAAGTCAATCCCAATCCCATCCCACCTAGAAAACCCATAGCTCATTAGGGTATTTAAATTATTTTCCACTATGGAAAATGGTGTTGATTCTCATTTGTTTTTTTTTTCTCATTTGCAAGAATTAACCAACTCTTTTTCTCTCTACTTTCTCTCTTTAACTTCTCTCTAAAATTCTTCCATTTTATCTCATCTTATTTTTCTTGTTTCAATAATGAAGTGAAGGTGATATTGGGTTCCGACATTTGGTATCACTCGCCACGGGTGGGTTTAGTGGTTTTATTGTGTCGGCTTATTATAAAGTTTATTTGGTTCGTTTTTTTTAAAACTTATTTTTTTTCACTCGTCTCAAACAAAAATTCTCATACGTCTATTTTTTTTCTCTTTTTCAATAGTTAAGAGTTTGAGTATTCTTAATATTAAACTTTGGGCCTACTGTTTATTTTCTTGTATCCATACGTTGGGCTTTATTCTTATAAGGGTGCATTTTGTTTGTGTTTTGCGTCAAAGAAAAGAACAAGTCAAACAGATAAAATTTCATTTGCTTATCCCTTGTGATCCTAACCGGTTGAAGACAAAGAAGGAAGTTGTACGTTTTTGTTTTTTTTGTTGAAGGACCACCGATCTAGTTCACTCGTTGAGGACCGAACGAGTAACAATCTAAAGAACCGAACGAGTAACATTCCAAAGATCGCCGAACTAGCAACACCACTTCTTGAACCGAACGAGTTTAAGCTTGAAAGAGCCGAACGAGTGTAATTTTAAAAGAGCCGAACGAGTTAACGCTTGAAAGAGCCGAACGAGTGTAATTTTGAAAGAGCCGAACGAGTGTAATTTTAAAAGACCCGAACGAGTGTCATTTTATAAGAGCCGAACGAGTGTATTTTTAACAAGAGCCGAACGAGTTTTTTTTACTAGTGCAAACCGAACTAATTCTCGAGAACAAGCCTATACTCGTTTAAGTTTTTTTCGGTTTTTCGGTTTCGAGTGTCGTTAATCTACGGGACTTAAGACTTATACCATCGTGATCGTGACATCTTTTCGATCAACGTGGTATATTCGGCTTTCACCGACGATAACGGATCGAGTTCGAATGATCAAATTTTTAATCGTTACATCTTTATAACTTTAAAAACAAAGAAGACGTAAAAAGTGGAGGGAAAATGTTGCTATTAATTAAACTTATTTACATTTTGTCACATTCAGCCCCTGGACTCTAATCCAAATTCACCTTAGTCCTTTGTTTGTTTAATTTCCCTCAAAGTTACAACTGCATTACACCGTTGGTCCTTATTGGTTAATATTTCAACAATAGTACTCCAAAGTTCAACGATTGTGCACCGTTCATCGTTCCAAGCTCATTTTTTGCCAATAAAAGCTCAAGTTTTTCAACGACAACAACGATTTCAACATCAATTCATTTTTGTTTTACGGTTTCTTCTTGATTTTGTAAAATCCCGCGAAAGATACGATTCTTTTCTCGGTTTTAATCAAAGATTTGTAAAATCCCGTGAACGTTAATTGATTTCCATCCACAACAACAATCACTTTACCTGCTTAAGATCCTACAAATCATTTTCACTTCACAATTCACGGTAAAATGGAAACGAAAGATACTTTATCTTCGTGTTCGTATTCAGATGAACAAGACATGCAACAAATGCTAAAACAAGCAAAGATCTTGAAAGGTGGTTGCCTAAACGGTCTTAGTGTACTTAAATCAAATTTCACACGGATACTTGAACAAGGCATCACTAAAAGTGAATTTGAACGTGCATTTAGTCATATTTTTGGTGAAGATGTTGACACATTCACAAGAACGTTCTCTCAGAACATGGATACACTGGAACAACAACTTACCAAAGAAACTATTCTTGAGTCCAACTGCCAGAATGCCTTTAGAGTGCTCAAGACACAATTTGAGAAAATTTTCAGCTCCGTGCTAATAAAGCCTTCAAGTTTAGATGGTATGTATGCAAGAAAGGACTTCCACGCATATACTAGCATGGAACCTCAACTCTTCAAAGAAATAATACTCAAAAACTTTGATTTCATTGAAGATTATATGCTCAAAACAATCATTCATGCACAAACGATTCAGAAAAGGTTGGATGACAAAAAGTTGCAGATTCAAGAATGCACAGTTCAAGAAGTTAAAGCATTGGATGCTATTTCAGAAGACAAAGCAAAAAAGAGTTGCATGGTATCTTTTCGAAAACTTCATTCACACCTCAAGCATCTTTCACACGACAACTTAAAAGGAACTCGAATCGAGTCTGGATTCAAACGTGCATTTGCAACACTCTTTGGTCAAGATGTTGAAACTTTTATAGGCACAATGTTCCTAAACGTGGATCAATTAGAAAAGCAACTTGACAAAGAAGAATTTCAAGAGATTGGATCCACAGCTTCTTTTAAAGTACTCGAGACACAGTTTCAGATGTTCATCAAGTCACGGATGTATTTGGATGATGAATTTGTTGTAATGACATGCAACTATTTTCTCCAATACACTCAACTTGCGATTCCAGAATTCCGTGACACACTGATCCAACACATGGAATCTGTTAAGAAGTCGATTGATGAAAGAGCACAGCATAAACGAGAGTATGACAGCTGGGTGAATGAAAGACAGATTCAGACAACAGAGGGAAAGATTGATACGGGAAAAGCAGTGGATGCTAGTTTGGTTAACACAGAAAGCATTGGGACAGAATCAAAAGAGCAGGATACAAGCAGCAGATCAGGGAATGATGCACATGCTGATGATGCAGATATCAGACCCATATATGATGAAGAGCCAATGGTTGAGGTACAAACAACTGCTGAAATCAATATCTTTGCTACTGGGCAACTGTATTCAATAATGAAGGAAATTTGACCAGAATTTAAACAATGTCATGACACATGCCTTCCTCTGCAAATTAACTATAACCAGACAACTGAACTCATCAAATCACTCCCTTGAACCTGAAAAATATTCGTTCTCAAAAGACCGTTGCCCAATATCAAAAAGATGTTTTTAAGAATGGAAGCACACTGTGTTAATCTTGAACTTAAATATCAAAATCAAGCTTTAAAAGAAGGGCAACATGGTCAATTTTTGAAATTAACAAGTAATGAAGCCAAGGTTAAACATGAACATAGATATAATTGAAACAATAAACATCGAATTGGAACAATATAGTGGCAAGTTAACCTGAAAGAAAATGAGACTTTGAAAAAAGCATTACAAAGAAATTGATTTTTATCAAAGACAATAAGAGCTAAGAACATAGAACACAACAACTCGTTGATTGCAAATAATGATAAATTCAAAGCTCAACTTCAGGAAAAAGGTTTGCAATTGCACATTAAAAAATGAATTGAGAAATTAAAACAGGACATTTTTGAATACTAAGTTTGCAAAATCGTCAATCTTAGGGAAACCGGCTTTACAACCACGTAGAAACCAATCAGTTGTTAGACAACCGACTGTGTTTAAGTCTGAACGACCTAGAATTTCAAAGCAACGGTTTGCCTCCCAAGTTGATGTCAATAACGATTTGTCAAAACCAGTCACTACACATTATTTGCCTAAGGAAAAAGAATCTGTTGTTGCAAAACCTCATCACATGATTGCACCTGGCTCATCTAGGTATAGCTCAAATGACATGGTTCATAATCACTACCTAGAGGAAGCTAAGAAAAAGACACAAGAAAGCAGTAGGAATTCAGAACCTAGTGTGATGCCTTCTGCTAGATCACAAAGCACGGCAAATGGTAGCAAACCAAAACCTAGGATCAATAACCAAAAGTCTAGGAATTGGCCTGCATCTAAGAGTAGTTGCGTCACGACAAAGACTGTGCCCATAGCAGAACACTCTAGGAATTCTAGAAGTTTTTCTGACTACAAACATTTTGTTTGCTCAACATGTCAGAAATGTGTCTTTAATGCAAATCATGATTCTTGTGTAACAAAATTCCTGAATGAAGTCAACTCACGTGCTAAGGTTCCATCTCATAAGACAACAAAAAGATACATACCCGTAGAGCAAACAAGTTTTGCAAAGAAACCAGAAAGACAGATCCCAAAAAGACACAGGTCTTCAATAAAAAAGATTTCCGTTGTCCATGAGAAAACAATGACTCCTAGATCTTGTCTTAGGTGGAAACCGACGGGTAAAATTTTCAAGACAGTTGGTCTTAGGTGGGTTCCTACTGGAAAGATATTCACATCTAGCACAACCAAGGTTGACAGTGAACCCATAAATGGTTCAAATGAAGATATCACTAACCAATATGAATGCGAACAAATGCTTGATGTCAGTGCATCTTTCAATCCTAAAAAAGAAGGACTTAAAGTTTGGTTGCTAAAAAGACTGATATCTCAGAAACCAGGGCTTCAAGGAATTTTACAGATAACAGAGAAACCATGGCTTCAAGGAAATTTTTCATCTGATGCATAAGCAGAGTGACTTCTGTTGCTAAAGATACAACCGGCCTCGTTCCCCAACGACAAGAAGGCGTCAATTTTGACAACCCTGACCCCCTGCACAACAGAACTACAAAATGTTTATCCATCAGCAGATACAACAGTTCCATCACACAGGAGTTGTGAGTCATCTTTTGGGTCCTTTTGTACTATGAAGTTTTCAATGATGTAATTCTCGAGTCAACTAGTCTTACTCACTCACTGATACTTCTGTTCACAAGACACACTTAATCACCCTTCAACGAATATTCAACCTACAACAAACCATCAACTCCTAACAAATGCTCATGCTGAGGAAGAAACAACGTTGAACAAGGCCGAATTTACCAATCCTTTCTGTACACCGGTTACAGGGGAGAAATGCTGAGTCTATCCACACAGCAATAGTGGTAATTTCAAATGTGTATACTTCAATCAACCTCAAAATGCTGAATACCGATGACAAAAAGATCACCCATTAACTCAAGTTCGTGACATCCATCCAAGCCCAGTTCAAACAAGAACGACAACATGCAACCGATTCCTAAATGTGTATGTTCGCACCTCTCCGTGAGTATTGTTGAACCTAAAAACATTAAGATCAATGGCTTGATTCAGCATGAATAGAAGCAATGCAGGATTGAACATCATCATTTACAACAGACTACAAGTCTGGGAACTCATTGACAAACCTTTTGGCAAGAACGTAATCAAGCTAAAGTGGTTATGGAAAAACAAAAAGGATGAAGACCAAACTGTAATTCGCAACAAAGCATGACTTGTAGCTAAAGGTTATGCTCAGGAAGAGGGTATTGATTTCGAAGAATCAATTCGCGATCCAGTTGGCTTATCGCTTGGAGGGCTGTCAGGATCTTTGACCATATGTTGACACAAGTCTTTTCCAATTTACCAGATGGACATGAAACAACAGATTCTTATATGGTCCATTGAATAGGGATTTTATGTTGCACAACCAGACGGATTTCGTTATCCTAGATCATCCAACAAAGTTTTACCGACTAAGGAAAGCTCAATATGGAATTAAAACAAGACTCTGAGAGCCTGGTATGATGAACTCTCAAATTTCCTGATATCCAAAGGTTTTACTAAAGGTATCATTGACCCGACTCTATTCACGATAAGATACGGGGAGGACATTCTACTTGTGCAAATTTACGTTGATGACATTATTTTGGTTCCACAAACCCCTAAATTTTCAAAACGTTTGGTAAAATAAATGCACGGAATGATTTGAGTGATGTCCCTTTAATGGGGGAAAAGAAATTCTTATTAGGACATCAGACCCCACCAATCCCCACGAGTATTTTTATCACACATGCCAAATATTACTTAACAGATCTGAAAAAACATGGTATGAAAAAGAAAAAGCATTGGTCACACCAATGACTACGAAACCTACATTAGATCAGACTTGAGTGGTGAACCCGAAGACCAAACTGACTATCGTACAAAAATGGTCACAAATGTATCAGACATCTAGTAGACCCAGACATAGAGCAAGCTGTAATGTTTATTTGTGCAAGATAACAAGCAAGCCCGACTGAAAAACACCACAATGAGTTAAAAGGAACTTTCACGATACTAAGAGTACCATTCCCATGGGACTCTGGTACCGAAGGGTTTCTGATTTGATCTAACACAGAGCTTTTTCAGATGCCGATCATAGCCGGGGTTGCCATGATACTCGCAAAGCACTCTGGAGGAATACAGTTCCTAGGAGATAAGTTTAGATCACTGATGACAAAGAAGCGACTGTAGTGCAATGTCATCAACAGGCTGAATACGTGCGTATCTGCAAGTTGAGCTCAAGTATTTATGTGGATGGCGGACACAACTTCATGGGATTTTATGGCTTCAACTGAACAAACAAAATACCATGTTATTGGCGATATACTCATTCAAGTCCATACTCAAAATCTCAATGCAACCCCGTTACAGGCACTGCCCTACCAAGCACAACATACTCGATATCATTCATCAAAAACAGGTTGAACAAAATGGTATATTGAATTGTACTTTTCAGAATCTGAATACCAACTGGCTGACATGTTTACTAAATCCCATTCATCTTCCCGAAGAAAGGTTTCAGATATCATGTCATGCGAATAGGTATGAGATGTTGTCTCCAGCAGAACTGGAGGTTCTGACAAAAGAATCTGCTTGATACTTCATCAAACATCAACATGTACATATTTTTGACAAAAAATAATAAAATAAAAAAAATGCAAAAATATAAAATTTCAAAAAAAAAAAAACAAAAATATAAAATTCAAAAAGAAAATACAAAACCAACAAATCAGAAAAATGTTTTCAAAAAAATTATATTCTTCTCGACATGTCTCTTTGAATCGATAACATTTACGTACCTAGAAATGTTGATTAATATCGACACGGGCGTGTAAATGAAGTTCGAACAGGAGTTTCATGAATGTTATTCAAAACATGTCAATTCCAAGTTTTTCTTAAAGGTAATGTGCAAAAATATCATTACGTAACCCGGACTCAAATAAAGGAAACTTATCTAAAAGATAACTTATTCCTAACAACGAGAAATTCAACGTTATCTCTGTATTTGAGCGGTTCAATACAACAAGACATTCAAATTTTAACTCACAAAAAGGTGAGTTGACTCATAAGGTGCGCTAACGCCTTAGAGTTGGAAGAGAAGTCTTCTAACATGATGTTTTTCAAAATGTTGAACACAATTTTTCAAGAATTTCTCAATGACAATTCATAATCTTTCAAAATTGTGTGTTCAACACTCATCTTTCAAGGGGAGATTTCGAAGAAACAAATGTTTAATGTGTTTGTATACTCATCACACGACCATATCTCATGTAATACAAACCATTCCCAAAAAGTCTCATAATAACAACAAGATAAAATGACAATTCAATAGAAATGATAGTTATAAGACGACTAAGTGTCAACCTCAATTTTATATCGATTTAACAACTTGATATCATTTTTTTATATGTGTCAAACATATGTAAATTGTGTGTGACAAAGATGAACGATCAGTTCAAATAATTCATAGCTAAGCTTCACCAACATTTTTTTCCCCATGGCCTTTTCAAGATAAATTTAATCACGACAGTATTTCAAAATCAAATGCGACATAGATTAAAATAAGGGGAGAATGCAATTAAAAATGTGATCAAAAAGACTCAAAGTGCTATTTCGTAAATGGTATCCATGGTTTCGATCACAAACCCTACACATCCTATTTCACGACGATTCTGAAGACATAAGGTGTTAAGGTTAGGTAGTTTATCACTATGAATCCAACCAAGAACCGAGGGATCTACCCAAGGACACTCCAAGTTAGAAATAGCAGTCCTTAGGTATGAATGGAGATGAAATGTGTAAAAGGGAAGAAATACGACTAAGATTGAGGCTTACACTGGAACCATCACAACAAGTGTTAGTAATGACTCTTGGTAAGACATTGAAGGGGTTGAAGAATTAAAAAGAAATGTATGGATAAAGGTGAAAAGAATAAGCCCTCTCACAACACAACTTAGGCAGAAACCCGGGTCGAACATATCTGTCAGAATCACAATGTTTGATTTGAAACATTGAAAGACGACTCATGGACCCAGTGATGCAATGCACTAACCCTTCCCAGCCATTCAGGGTATTCCTTTCAAAAGGAAACTTGTCTTCATTTGTCACGGAGAGCACACCACGACTTCCTATTGACTTTCTCACATCCGAGTTAGTTTAATATTTGAATAGTGCAAGTCTGCTCCCAAGCCTAAAAGTCCGATTACGAAAAACCAAATGCAACTAATAGAGTCTAGAAGCCAAAGAGATCAATCAAATAAAAACTCATTAGGATCACATTCCATGACAAACACTTGTTGAACATCATTAAGTTCACAAGTAGTTAACAAGATTCCTACGCATTATCCTTGTGATTTTGCCAAAACGTCTGAGTGATACTTCAGTATTCACAGTGAATATGGAAATCTTGCTTGAGCCAACATCAAACAAGCTCTTGGTAGGTGACTTGCGAGATTCTATATGAATCAAACTATGTGTCAACTGTAAAGAAAACGATGGTGCTATTCAATGTGAATTAAACTTGTTCCAGGAAATGAAATTGACGGCTTAATAAGAAAGATAGTAACTATCTGATTCACTCTTACCGTGTTGTCTGCTTTGAGACGTTCCGGTAATGAGAACAAGCAAGCATGGTAAAATCATATACATCTGTGTTAGCAACCCTACTCTTATGAAGTTTGAAACCCTGTCATGTAAGATTCTTTTGAAATCTACCTAATCACAGGTACAATATTTTATACTGTAAAAATGGTCCTAACGGAACTGGAGAGTTTAATCTAACCAAATCCGGACGAATGACAAAGCCATATTCGTCCACCGGCCGCTATATGTAACTGTTTTATTCAGGATACAACAGATGGAGATGGTGATGCCTCATTCCAGCTGAGTCGGATTCATTACCACATGCTCATGCTCAAACTACAAAGACATACTATAAGCATCAAGATTCAAAATCAAAAAAAGATACAAGAATTAAAAGACAAAAGACTTCCAGCACAAACTTTGATATTAAAAGAAAACTCCTCAGAAATCCAAGCTTCGAGGAGATTGTTACAAGCTTTCAAGATGAATGCAAAAGTAAAGAGCAGTTGGTCAAAATAAAGATGCGCAAGGTGTCAAAGGATGATCAAGACAAGGGCCAAGGAAAAGATTTAAAGATCTCTGACATAAAGACAAAGTCGAAAGACATGACGAAAGGCTCACGATCAAAGATCATCAAAGCATGAAGGAACAAGCTACAACGAATTTCCAGAGACCAAGACCCACACGAATCTTAACGACAAAAGCATATCTCATTGATCTCATGTAAGGAGTGTCACAATGAACCACTTCGGGGAGATTGATAGCCTTAAACAATGAGTCGACCCAGTGAAGATTTTCAATATATTAGGTCTCAGTCACTTAATTAATTATATTTGTAATAGCGCTAGGAAGGGGTTAAAAACTGGCTCGTTAAATGTAAGCTAATAATTGTATGTGTATCGGGCTAAAGCCCAAGTCAATCCCGAGCCCGGCCCAAGTAAAAGCCCACACGCCCCATGTAGTTGTGTAGGGTATATATACCATTTTCCTCTATGGAAAATGATGTTGATTCTCATTTGTTATTTTTTCATTTGTAAGAATTAACCAACTCTTTTTCTCTCTACTTTCTCTCTCAAACTTCTCTCTAAATTTCTTCCATATCTTCTCATCTTATTTTTCTTGTTTTAATAATGAAGTGAAAGTGATATTGGGTTCTGACACTGTTTTCATTCTAGTTTCTTCATCACCACTTGTGTACAAGCTACTATACTCAATATACAAGGTGTAAACCTAATTATTCTACTCATAATCTTTCATACACATTTTTACTCTTAAAACCCTAATTCAAAAGTCAGAAACCCTAACCCGAGCAAAATACTAAACTGTGACCTGTTCCTTTGTTTTTATCCATTTTAAACCTAAACCAACACTCAAATAAGTTGTAATAACATAAATTACAACATTACTAATCATATTCAATAATTAATTCATCATTTCATTTCATTTATATGCAAATCAAATCCAAGAAACCCTAAACATACCCAAATGGATCATTTGACCCGTTTACTCATTTCTAACCATGTTAATCCCGAAAAATCAACCAAGTTCCATTTTAAACTCATGATATGAGTTTAAAATCCATTATCTATCATTTTACTAGCAATATATAAAAGTTAGAAACCTAGAAAACTCTAATGAACTCAATACGTGCCCTAAATGGAACCCACGGCTTAATCACTTATTTTCAACAAATTTTAACTTAAACAACCAATCAATTTTCAATGATAATCCTTAATACAAGGCCTAAGGTCAGTATCCTATCATCTTTGATCAAGCATGCATGAATTATAAGCCTTGAAAACCCAAAGAAACCTTAACGATCCCTAGAATGACCTGCGGCTATGTTTACTCAATTTCAACCTATTTTAACCCAAAACATTTGCTAATTTCCATTGATAATCTTTAATACAAACCTTAAGGACATGTTACAATCCTTCTTTGATCAATGCCTACGAAATATAAGCCAAGAAAGTGAGTTCGAACTCATGATAACCCAAACAGACCCGCGGCTTGTTTTGCTTGCATTTTGACCCATTTTGAACTCTTCTTTACACACAAGCACCTCCATGACTCACCCACATGTCTCCCAATCTGCTGACCCACCTGCTACAACATCTCTTTGGTCAAAATTGAAGCCACATCTCCTCTTTTGTGTTCATATCAGCCGCGGCATGCTTCCATGGTGTCCAACACCTTCACTCTACATCCTAGACCTCCACAACTAATTTCATAGCCTTAACACATCATATTCTAGCTCTTACACATGTCTTGATCAGATCATAGAAGTTCCTTAACCCCCTTGCCTCCATTCGACTATAAATAGGACCTTCCATGCTTCATTCAAACTCGCACCCCATCTTCTCTATCTATAACCCAAGTGAGCAACTATTCTCTGCTCCATTTGATCCTAGGATCATCTAATAATATCAAGAAGCGAAGCCTTGAAGAAAAGAAGCCCCGGAGTCGTTATTCTAGGCGTACGAAGCTAAAAGTCCCGATTTCGACCCGTTTTCAAGCTATAAGCTCAAACCCAGGTTCTATGATCTTCATACCTGCTACTACACCCTTATAATGTTCATATGATCCTAAATAAACTCTTGTTAAAATTTCATAACTCAATTCATGCTCATTTTCCATTTTGATCCAAAACCGTACACCCGAAACCCTAATTTTATGTTTTTCTTAAAACTAAATGTTATAATGGCTAAATGTTGTTATAATCCATCCTAACATGCTTAACTACTGTTATTATAACCACTTTATTGATTATTGAAGGAATTTGAACTTAAAACCCGCGCGTTTACGTTTTGAAACCCTAATTTGACCCATTTTGCTTCATAGCTTAACGAATCGTTATTTTAAACTTTCGTTATGTTAAACCTTCATATTTTAGCTTATATTAATAAGCTATCACCTGCAAATGTCTTTTGGAATATTAAAATAAGCTTGCATGGCAATTCGGACTTGTTTTACAAAAGTATTCCATGCAAGGGGTATATATCGTAACTTTCTGAAATTCATAACTAAAAGGACTAAAAATGTCATTTTATCAAAGTTATAACTATAGGGGTCTATTATGTTACTTTTCAAAGTGCAAGGTTTACTTGGTATATCTTTTAAACTTGAAGGACCAAACTCGTAAAAGTGCAAACTCCAAGGGTATATTTTGCCACTTTTCATTCTCAAGGGTCTAAAATGTAACATTTTGAAAAAGTATAAAAATGTATTCAAAACATTACAAGACATAACTTTAATTAACGCTTGTCGTGCTTAACATTTCCAGATATTGATCAAAACGCTTAAAACCGATTATATCGTATCACAATACTAGGGAGCTTCATATTAAGGGGTTTCATCTTGGTATTACGTTCTGACTGAGTTGTTGGGTTTACGATTTAAAGTGCCCTAGCTCCTCAAACGTTTACTGAATGACCTTTGAATTATGATGGCCCGAACGGTGATACAATAATTCCAAACTCTCCATAATAACTCCATCAAAGATGATATTCATCTTAAAACATATTCAATCTTCCTAAGACTTGACATATTACCTCAGGTTGTGTGTTGCGTAACGTGGCTGGTTACTATCATTTTGCTATATCAACCTTCCCTGTTAAGATTGTGATAAGGTCGTCAGCTTTCATTTTGGAATAATTATTACAACTACCTATCAGGTGAGTTCATAGCCTCACTTTTAATCTCTTTAATGTTTTCATAAACCCGTAAGGGGGATACATGCTATAAATTACGAATACAAGTGTTTTTCCAGACTATATGCTAACCTGATATACCATTACAATTAATGTCGAAGTTACTATATGCCAAAACTCCCTCATTATCATGGACCATTAATCACTTTCGAGTGAACGCGAATATTGTGGATAGATCTATCGGGATTGACGAATCCTGTTTGTGTTAGCCGGATAGGTAACCAAACACACTATATTTGATTTTCATAGGTATATGGCAATTACCTACACCGAGGGCCATTATCTATATATATATATATATATATATATATATATATATATATATATATATATATATATATATATATATATATACACATCAATTTGGGTATATATATA
>BQNB010178340.1:0-12879 GCA_026074375.1 Tanacetum coccineum
GGTTTGAATTATGAAGGGCATTTAGTTATGGTTTTGAGTGCGATAAGTCACGTTAAAATTCTGCAGTTTGACATGAATTGTGACTAGCTAGTGAAACTTGATAAGTAAAGTGGTTTTAGTTGGGAATGGAGTCAAGGTGACCCATGGGGTTAATAAAACATCTTATACATCCATCATATAAATGTTACATGTATATTAAGCTTTCGGCTTAATAGCGTCTAACAGGAATTATTCTTGTTGCTTAGATTTGTGATTGTCATTTGTGAAGCCTTGTTGGAAGCTTTTGAGTGCTAGGCAAAGGTGAGTTTCATAGTCCCACTTTTAAATGTTTTTACATTGGGATGGAAATGATGCTAAATGTTTTGAATTGCTGTGATTATGTGTTATGTGGTTATTGGTTGTGATGTGATACGCTTCATGGCTTTGTGATCAATTGGAGTTGTTTTGAGGTATGTGAGTTCGGTTGGAGAGTGGTGTTTACTACTCAATCAAATCCAACTGAAGGGTTGAAATAATACTCAATGATGTGTTGGTCCAGGCCTAAGTATAAGTTCCAGCTGGTAGACTTTTAGGTGCGTAAGTGACATATGGGATCGGGGGTAACGTTCCTACCCAATTGTTGTAATGGATCAGGGGTAACGTTCCTACCCAGTTGTTGAAATGGATCGGGGGTAACGTTCCTACCCAATTGTTGTAATAGATTAGGGGTAACGTTCCTACCCAGTTGTTAAAATGGATCGGGGGTAACGTTCCTACCCAGTTGTTGTAATGGATCGGGGGTAACGTTCCTACCTAGTATGTGGATTGCATGTTAGCATAAGTTCATATGTTGCATAATTGTCCTATATTGTTTTGATAATCACAGTAATTGGATTTAAAAGATTGATTTGGGTGTCTTAAACCTATGACTCTCACCAACCATTGTGTTGACGTTTTAAGCATCATTTTCAGGTGTAAAGTCATGAGGATTCTTAAGATAGTGAGAAGTGGCTAGAAAGAGACCTTAAGATGATCTTGAAGTTTATATGTGGATGTTTAGCATTGTATGGATATATGTTGCATGTCTCTTATTGACGAGAACTTCCTTTTCATCAATAAAGACGCCTTCTATGTTTTGCTTAGTTATGGGTATTGTTATGACACTTTGTGTCTTTGCTTTACTTTAGTTTCATTTTAGTATTCTCTATATAGACACCATGTGTTGTGATGATATCCATTCTTGTTTACGCCCCGCGTTTCCGCCTTGGAGGGGTGTGACATCTGGGGACCAGAGTTCCCTTAGGGGGATCTACTATGAGAATTTCTATTTTTAGGTAAATAAATTTATTATATTTATTCTTATTTTTACCATTATTTTACCCGACTCGACTAGTTTCATGATCCTATTTAAGTTTAAGACTTATTTTGGATTTTCTTCCGTCTACGTGTCTATCGTAGTACGATATTCCATCATTTGTCCCTAAGTTTTTTTAAAAAAATTCCATTTTTAGCAATTTACATCTTTATTTCACGTCATGTCGAAATCGAGCCAAACTTATATTTTTACACTTTTGATAATTTAAATAGGTGTTTCTAGCTAAGTTTATGTCGTATTTTAGCCTCGGGAGCTTATTTATTTTATTTTTGTACCTTTCAACTTTTCCCGTGTTTCAGGTCGAAATCGCGTCAAAAATGATATTTTTACAACTTTAACATTTTAAATACATGTTTAAGCCCAAACCAAACACTCCCTTTTATTTATTTTACATTTCCTCCTAATCTTTAAAACAAACACCCCTTAATTGTTTTGAGCTCTAACAAAACCAAAAATCAAACACCCCCTTATAAAATTTTCTTATATAAAAGCCCAACACCTCTTATTAATCACAGTTCCCATTTGTTCATAAAAAAACACCGTCTTCTCCTCTTTCCCTTCTCTGTGTCGTTGAACCAACCTGCGGGATATCCTAGGCCCAGCATCTCACCAAGTATAACATATAAGCCCAACTGAGGTTCCATTCTAAAACCAATTGGTGATAGAAAGAGTAGCCCACCAAGCTTATATGTTAACTTTAAGATTATGATTCTACCGATGTGGGATTGGATTTGCACACCCAACAATCCTCCCCTCAAACCCAAACCACCATGGGCCTCCCCTTCAACTATAGCCATGATCCCACCTTTTTCATACCGCCGACCTTTACCATTGGAACACCCCGCCTTTTTACCGGCTTCCTTTCGGTACAAGGTTTACCGGGAACCACTAATACCGTCGAACAGGGGTCTAACCGAGGGAACACCATCCACACCACCACTGGGCCCAACCTGGCTCTGATACTAATTGTGGGATATCCTAGGCCCAACATCTTACCAAGTTTAACATATAAGCCCAACTGAGGTTCCATTCTAAAACCAATTGGTGATAGAAGGAGTAGCCCACCAAGCTTATATGTTAACTTTGAGATTATAATTTTACCGATGTGGGATTGGGTTTGCACACCCAACACAACCCCAAACCACCACAACCATCACCAAAAATTCAATTAAACACTAACTATTATTCTTACATCAATGCTATACCAATCCCCACAATTATTTTCAAGGTTTAATCAACATGCAAGACCTTTCTCAAGATTTTGATTTTTAAAGATTTCTTTGATTTTGGGTTTAATCAAGGCAAGAAGGTTTTGAGTTGTTAATTTACCTTTGATCCTACTCTATTGTAAGTATTTTTCCTAACATTCTTGGCTAATTATTTTTTATATATATGTTGCATGTATATAATTTTGTGCTATAGAATCTATGATTTATCATATTGAGGTATATTTGATGTTGGTTAGTTGATGGTGATGATAATAGATGGGGATAGGCTAGTTAGGCAAAGTTGTGATGTTGTGACATTGTGAAAATTGAAGTTTGAAGGGGTTTAAAGCTACCCAAGTTAGTGCAGAAAATTAGAGTGCCGTATTCGGCCGAGTCAAACTTGGTAAAACTGAAATTAGAACTTAAATTATGTTAGGGGACGTTAATAGCTTCGAGTCGATAGGTCGCACGTCCCGTAACTCTTAAAAATGAAGTTTTTATGGCCTCCGAAAGTTTAGAAATCAATAAAACCGAATTCTGCACTTTATATTTTAATACTTGCTGATGCGATTTTCGTGAGCCGTTTTGGGCCCTTTCTGGTCCGAATCGGCCTTCCGTTAAAACTAAGAAGTTGTTTAGAATGACGTTTTACCTTTCCGCGAGGTTTGCTAAGTCTAAAAAAGTGTAATTGCAGGCCGAAAAGCTTAGAGAAAATCTGCGTTTTTCATATTTCTTTAGTTACATCAGACCTGAGAAAGGGGCATTTTCGTCCTTTTCTGTCGAGTTTTGGGTCTCGGGTAAAACTAAAAAGTTGTTCAAAATGCCGTTTTACTTTCCCGCGAGGCTTGCGAAGTCTGAAAATGGGTAATTTTGGGTTAAAAACCGAGGGTCAACCTAGAAAAGGCTTTGACTTAATAAAAGTCAAATTTAGTAAAATTTTTTGTAAAGAGATCATATGAAGTGGTAAGAGTCTTATAAACCTAAGAATGTTTAGGCGAGAAATATTATACTCCATAGGTCGGGTTAGAACTTTTTGTCACCTCTAAAAATAGTAAGGTCGAAAATTAGTAACTTTCTAAAAGTGGAAACTTTTTCTAAATAGAAATTAAACGGAAGGGTAAATAGTGCGTAAGCTTAGAGGAAAACACTTGAGATGTTATTATAAGAGTTTTAAGGCGCGTGTAGGGATTCTAAGCACATGGTTATGTATATGCAATATATATGTACATATTATTATTTTTTATATATGCAATTATGCATTTACGTGGTAATATTTAAAGCTTCTAATAACGCGCCACTTATATTTAGGTCGTGGTTGATTCGTTGGTGCTTATTCTCTTTATTTGATTTCCTGTCCGGCTACTTCTACCTACGGTGAGTTCATAGCCCCTTTTACTACTTAATTGTTTTACAAATTCCGGGGTGAGATTACATGCACATTTTTATTGGACGCAAGTACTTTTCAAATTGTATGCTATTCCAGATTATTGCCTGATTATTATTGCCTAAGTTACCACAATGCCAATTAAGTCCCTTTCATCATGAACCGTTAATTACTAGTGTTGTAAACGCGAATGTTGTGGATAGATCTATCGGGACTGACAATCCCCGCCTTGAATTTCTGGTCACAAGTTGACCATGGTGCAATTAACATGTTGAGTACTTTAGAATGTTTTGGCATACATTCTGCATATTATAAAGGGCAAAAACAGTTAAGGTTTCGGGGTCATGAGCTTAGAGCAATAATACATGTTTTAGACTATTGAATATGTTTCATAGTCAACCAGTACTTAAATCTTGTGGTCCACACATACTTTACTTCTAACCTATGAATTCACTCAACTTTATTGTTGACGTTTTGCATGTTTTATCTCAGGTAATAAGGTGTGATTTCAGGATGGGAGCTCGCTTGGATATCTGGATGATGGATTCTGTGTTTTCTTGTTTATTCGATGCAAATGTTAAATAAATTCTCAAAACTTGTGTCGTCTACTGAACTATGTCCTTGTTTTTTAAAACTTTGAAATGACGGGATCAAGTATGATGTCTTGTAAATCTTTTGGGACCAAAACTGAAACTCTGATATTTTGAATGCATCGAATGTGACTTATTTAAAAACGTCCCCTTTGAGGTCGTTTCCTATATCTTGTGTATTGTACTATGACGTGGCATCCCATTGTTACATGTTCCGCTGCATAGTCCGATTTTGGGGGTGTTACAGTAGTAAAGGAATCATGGAATCTGGTGAGGAGATTAGTAAGGAAATTAATGATACACAGAATGTTAGTATTGATATGGAAGGGCAGGACGAGTCAAGTGAGTTGAACAATAAAAATACTATGCAAAATGATACTGTAAGTTCTCTTGGTGATGCAAACAATGATGAAAGGATTAAACACACTGATAAGGAACTAAAACAGGATAATAACAAAAGTTTTGCTAGTATTGTGAAAGAACATATGGAAAATTGTGATAATAAGCTTGATTGCATTCCACTTGATATTTAATGAAAATGGAGATGAAGTGGCTATCTTTGATGATGAGCTAGTAACTGAAGGCTGTAAGAAATGGAAGATGACTGTGTGTGGCTACTTTGTAGGAACTCAAATGTCAATATATAAGGTTAGATACAATGTTAGAAGACTGTTGGGAAGGTTTGGGTTAGGAAAGATGTTTATGAATGGAAATGGATTCTACTTTTTCAAATTCAAAAACATGGAAGGAGTACAATATGAGGTTGATAATGGACCATGTATGATAAACAATAAGCCTATGATAGTTCAGGAATGGGGTCATAAGGTTAATATTGAAAAAAGGGAACCATCTGTGTTACCAGTGTGGGTTTAGGTTGAAAAATGTCCCAATGGAAGCTTGGACTAAAAAGGGTATCAGTATTATAATGGATGCCATGACTACTATGATGTGTAATCAAGGGGCAGAAAGGTTTGGCTTTGCTAGAGTACTTGTGGAGATAAATAAAAAAAGAGTGTAAGGAATTAATTAAGGTACCGTATGTGGATGCTCAAAAAGTGAAGATGAAGACAAAACTATGCAAGTTGAGTACCAATGGAAACCTGTTAGATGCAATCATTGTTAAGTATATGGGCATGGTTTGATTGAATGCAAAAAGAGACCCAGAACTAAAGATGAGTTAAAATAGAATAAGGGTAGGAGAAAGGAAGTACTTGATAGAACAGAGTTTGAAGAAATAAAAAATAAGAAGAAAGGCAATTACATTAACAATCTTAAGAAGAAGAGTGTCGAGGTGCAATATAGACCAAAAGTGAATGTTAAGAAGGATATTCTAAAGGTAAATACTTCTAAGGCAGATATGAGAAATAGAAATGAGGAAAATAGGAATAGGGTGCAGAAAGAAGATGTGAATAAGGGAGAGACAGAAGATGGTAAAAAGTCAGAAAGTATGAAAACTAGGGCAAGGAAAAATGCTAATGGTAAATGGAATGTTGATCAAAATGTTATGGATTTCGTAAAAGTCAGTGCTAATAAGTATGTTGTGCTACAAGAAGGCTAAGTAGAAGATTTTCCTCCATACATATCACCAATAAAGCAGACTGAAGTGGATAAGTACCTAAAATACAAGAGGAAACCTACAAAAGAGGATACAAAAGAATGGAATGAAAGTATGAAGCTATACTTTGACTTTAAATGAAGAGCTATAGAGAAAGATGATTAGGAAATCCAGGAAGATGTGCATGTGCTTGATGATTATTTTAAAATAGGTGAATTCTTAAAAGATAATGAGTTAAGGAATTAAAGAAAGAACGTCTTGGCTGAAGGAGATATAGGTGGTCTATTTAATCAATAAAATAGATATAAACTGTAAAATTGGTGTTTAGAATGTGAGGGGATTGAGGAAGAATTCTAGGAAAAAGGAAGTGAGGAATCTAATACAAAATGAAAAATTAAATGTTTGTACTTTGATTGAAACTCATTTACAAGATGAGAAGATTAGTGATGTTTTGAGGACTGGAACTGGATTTCAAACTCCAAGTATTGTGATAAGGGTTGTAGAATATTGGTGGGATGGGATCAAAGGAGAATTAGAGTTATGGAGGTGCAGAGTTCTAAGCAAGCAATGATGTGTCTAATTGAAGACGTGGACCAAAACTTCAGACTATTCTACACTTTCATCTATGCTAGTAACAATGGTAAGAAAAGAAGGGAATTATGGAAAAATCTCATGGTTCACAAATACATTACATATGTAAAGCCATGGGGAATGATGGGAGACTTTAATGTTACCCTAAAAATTAATAAGCACAATGATGGAATGTCCCACTCTAATATTGATATGCACGAATTCCAAAAATGTGTAGAGGATGTTGAAATGGAGGATTTAAATAGTAGTGGATTTCAGTTTACCTGGACTAAGAGTCTGCTAAATGCAAACTCCAGCACAATGAAGAAATTAGATAGAGTAATGGGAAATGAAAAGCTTGTGGAACAATACAATCAGGCTTATGCACTATTTCTTCCTTATTTGGTATTTGATCATAGCCCTGCTCTGCTTGTTATCCCTCATAAGATGGAAAGGAAAGTAAGATCTTTCAGCTTCTCTAATTTCATAGCTACAAACAAGGAGTTTCTTACCTTGGTAAAAAAAGAATGGGATGTTGATATTGTAGGATACAAAATGTATATTTTAGTAAAAAAGTTGAAAAAATTGAAATACCATTCGAATAAACTAAGCTGGAAAGATGACAATGTTTTTCAAAGAGTTGCTAACCTCAAGAATAAGCTAAGTCATGTGCAGAATCAACTTGATAAGGATTGCCACAATAATAGTCTAAGTATTGAAGCTGCTCAAGTCCTGAAAGACTATAATGAAGCTGTAAAAGATGAAGAGAATATGCTATACCAGCAGCCTAAGGTGGATTGGTTTAAGGAAGGGGACAAAAATACAGCCTATTTTCATCAAGTTGTAAAAGGGAGAAGATACAAAAATCACATTGATGTTGTTTGTGATGAACAAAGAAGAAGATTTGAAGGCAAGGAAGTATCTAACCAATTTGTAAAGCATTTTCAAATGTTCTTGGGTGCTAGTAGAAGTGTCAAGGAGATTGACAATATTGAAGAGTTATGCAAAAATAAAGTCTCAATGATGGAAGCTGAAGCCATGTGTAGAAGAGTTACAGAGAAAGAAATTTGGAAAGCATTAAAAAGCATTGATGACAATAAAGCCCCAGGGCCTGATGGTTGTACATCAAAGTTCTACAAAGCTGCATGGCCTGTTGTAGGGAAGGAGGTTGAGGAAGCATGATAAGTGTAAAATACACATATCCATTTGTACCTAAAATAACCCAATTAAACCCAAAACAGACCAAAAATGGCAAAAATATGCTTGTATTTGAGTTTTGTGTGTGCAGGTACGGATATATCAGAAGTCACAAGAAAACAGTCAAAAAACGAGCAAGCACGGACACGAGAATCAGAAGAGTACAAAAAGAAGCCAAAGATTCAAAGCCGAAGCCAGAAAAGTCAAATACAGTCAAACATTGGTCAACCAATAAAAGACAAAACCCTTAATGGGCCTTCAAAGCCTTAAAATCTTTACCCGGATACCAAAAAGCCCAAAAGCCCATTCCATGAGCCCAATAACTAGTCCAAATCACTTTATTAAAACCACAAGGGCTATTCTTGCAATTTCCGAAACCTCCTTTTACACTACAAAAGAGGGAAACAAATGAGAGGGGCCATTTGTGCAATTTGGCCAAACTTCCAACTGAAAATAACTTATTCAGTTAAAATTTAGGCGCCAAATGGGTGGCACTATTCACCCTTCGTCCCAAGGTTTACCATGGGGTTAAACATGGGGTTTTTCTAAATTGATGGCTAAAATGGACAATTCAAGAGCTCGTTTATGTAAAGGCAAGGTTAGATTAGTCAAATCATGATCCTCATTAGCTCACTCTCAAGGCAATGACACGTCAGTGGATGGAAAGCACAAAGGAAAGCTCAAATTTACTCTTCACTCACTCACATAAGAAGCACAAATGTGTCACATCAAGGATTGCCAGCTTGGCAATCCGTGTGACTACATTTGTGATCCAACGGATGTGATTGCTTCTCAAATGATTGAAGGAATGAGTGGATATGATTGAATGAGACGTGGGCAAGAAGGCAGGCCTAGAACCTTCTCAGCAAGGCTATATAAAGCCCTCACTATCACACACATTCACCATCTAGGAGTAGGAGTAGCTTAATAGTTTTAGCTTAATTTTTATGTAATTTCTTTTTTTTAAATCATGTAATCAAGTTTTTAGTTAATGAAATTAATGTTTTGCTTTTAAATAATCTGTCTCAATTATTTACAAGTTTTCATTTAAGCTTTATTTTCTTTTACTCTTGCTTAAAAGCTACCATAAGCTACTCAAAAGCTCTTATAAGTCTATAAGCTTATAAGAGAGTTTAATTCAGATCCTAACCTACTTTAATCCCTAAAAACAGCTTAAGTACTTTTTTTTACCTTTGCATTTTGGATTTATGAGCTTGTTGGAAGGAGAGCCAATAAGGGAAGGGCTCTCATGGACCAATACTGGCTTATTCTAAATAAGCCAGAGCTGTAGATCAAGCTCAATTGAGCATAGCTTCTGTTTAGCTGAAGCACAAAGTAAGTTTCCTTTTAAATTCCTTTTGCCTTTAATTTCTAGCTTAAATAATTGTGATATTGCTTATTAGTTTAGATTTACTTAATTGCTTAAAATAATTGCTTATTTCTGCTTATTTTTCTTTATTTGTGCTTATTAGTTAATAGTTTACATTTGTTTTTAGCTTATTAGTTATAAAACTTAGTATTTTCAATTCTGTCATAAAACTATAAAAAGCCAAAAATATTAGTTAAAGTTAGTGTAGATCTTAGATCTTAGCATTTTCAGCTATTGATTAATGTTCATTAAGCTAGTTTAAGGTAGTTTATCATCTGGTAATCAAGTTAGGCTAGGTAGATTTCATTTCCTTAGCTTAATCAAAACTGAAAGGAGTGTTTGGGTTTAGCTACTTTGACCTCAAAAAGTCAAAGTGAGCTCTTGAAATTAGTTAAGTTATTGGCGATAGAGCTTTTGAAATCCTCTAAGGCTTCTGCCATGAAGGACCACAGGGGGCAATCTTAGTTGCTTAATTATCACCGCTCGGAAAGTATTTTGATGCCAGGTTTCTTTTGGCCCTAACGAATTTATAAGGATGCCTTTATCGATTGATCAATTCTTGTGATGCATGTCAAAGACAGGTAAAATCTTTCTCACGTGATGAGATGCCTCAAAATTCGCATTCCAAGTCTTGTGAAATTTTCGATGTATGGGGTATCGATTTTATGGACTTTTTCGTTGTCTAGATGGAAACAAATATATTCATTGTGTAGATGCTCGATTATCTTTCCAAATGGGTTTGAAGCGAAAAGCATCCCTCCCTAAATAAAGATGCTCGAGTAGTTGTTAAGTTCTTTATAATCCCTTTCTCCCGATTCGGTGCTCCTAGAGCAAATTATAAGTGATCGTGGGACCCATTTTTGGTAACGTTTATGTTTGCTAAAGTAATGTCAAAATATGGTGTCACCCATCGTCGTTCGACTCCTTACAACCATCAAACGATCACCCACAACACAGTGGTCAATGATTAAAGTCTCGACTTGAGGTCTCAAAAGAATCTTAGAGAGCACGGTCGGAGAAAACCGTGCTCACGGTCCGACAAAATAGAATGCATATGGGCTTTTAGGACTATGCTTACAAACACTCCATTTGATGAACTCCGTTACAAGTTAGTTTTTCGCGTAAAGCGTGTCCACTTACCAGTCGAATTAGAAACACAAGGATATTGGGCTCCTTAAGCATTGGGGCCAACCTTCGATTTAAGACGCGGGCGATCATCGAAGCTTTGATGCAATTATGGGACAACTATTATTTTGATTTCAGAAAATCAACGAGATTGTTTTACAAACGACACATTTAGAGGTCGTTCTCTTGTATCTAGCGCGGTGTATTATGAAGTAGCACCCCATGTGGTATTCCGCTGCGTTGTATGATTTTTGGGGGTGTTACAAAACGAAGCGCCGTCACACGCATGTGAATTCAACCACATATAATATAGTACTCCATATACATCACATCCACAAATGTAACACTTCATCCGACCATCGACCACTTATTTATTAAATCTACAAAACAAACAAAACTACAAGAAACGTAAAATTCTAAAGCGCACTTTCGTAGCTACCACGATTGAATTTAGCGTATGCAACAAGCCTTTACACCCCTCGGTGGCCCGAGTGGACGAGTTATAGTCTCGTGAGGGTTTCCAGTGAACAAACCCACAAAGTTCGATGAATTTCTTTTTGATTACAGAAATCTAGTAAGAAGCACAAAGGCCTTATGTGCGTCAAACTTATCAAACTGCAACTTTTTCGTTTTATATATTTTTTATTTTACTCTTTAAAAAATTTATTTATTTATAATTTAGTAAAAACGAGCACGCATAAAACATTACGAAATAAAAAATAACATAAGAAGGAAAATATAATTACTAGTATTCAAACATTCATAAACATATACGAAAGCAAAAATAAAGGCGAAAAGAAAATGTTTTTTGGATTTTAATATTTTAGGCAAACATGCATCAAACATGTAATTATTATATAAGGTACGAAAACTTATAACATCTTTAACAAAGACAATCACATACAAAGAAGAAAACAAATATTTTTGGGTATTTAATTTTTAGCACAAACACAAATCAAACACACAATAATTGTATAAGGTATAGAACAAATAATTTACAAACCATTTTATTATTATTATTTTTTTAGAAGTACGGTGGTTTTCAGGACAAAACCGACGCACTTGCGGGTTTTGCAAGTTGCAGATTAAACAGATAAAAATCAAACACATACTCAAATAGCAATGACATAAGATACATAAACACAGTTCGCTCCAAACAAGCCATAAAGCAACAAGCCAAATAGGAACATAAATCTTTTTGAATTTTCCATTTAATTGTCAAATTATACAAATGCAATAAATTAAGAAACTCAATCAAACAAAACAAAAGCCTTACGCTCTCAGTACTTGAATTAAGCATTACAATAGGTTTAGGTGGGGTTTTTAGACAAAATTTACAAAAATATTTTGTTTTAGACAGAAAGTGCGGCATACTTAAAAATAAGTACGGCGTACTTGCAGGTTTATCACGTGAGTACGAAGGTTTTAACAGAAAAACTGACACACTTTCAGTAGTAGAAAGATTTTTAAGCAGTTTTAACACAAAAATTGAGTAGCAACGATACATAAAACAAGTATAAACCACTATCTGAATGAAAACAAGACCAACAAACACCCTGCCAGCGGCGCCAAAAACTTTGATGTGTTTTTAAAGCATTAAATTCATAAGACTAGAATTACCGGTTAATAGACGAAAACACATGGGAAAGTATACCCTTTCGAGTATAGTAAAGTCTAGGTAAGTCCAGGGCGTCCCAAGGGAGTTGTGCGTTTTCAGATTCAAAAAGTAGTCTAGAAAGAAAGTCCAAATGATTGTCACGATCATTAGACTCATATTTGATTTAATAACTAAGTTATACCAAATGCTAGAATAGATTAGATGTGACAATCCGTCAATTTCAGGTCGTTGTTTTATTCTCAAGTATTAATTATATTTTTCATTTTTATATTGAGATATGAACTCACGACTAACCGGGAGCATTAGGGCTTACATTTGTAATTTACGCGACGTTTACAAAGAACTGACGAATTCTACGTTAAGCATCGGCACTTATATTTTCAAAATGCCATAGAAATAATTTTATTACATTCGTTTTTATTGTTTGTGTTACACGCATTTTTCGTATTTTCCGTAAAACCATTACGTAGCGTACCTTTTTAAATATCAGACTTTGATAATATCCGTATTTACAAAATGTGGGACAAGTTTTTAAACTCATCCCACTAAAAACACACCCCATAGGGGCGGACATCACAAAGTGGGAGGTGTCCACTTTGTGATTCAACCTCATCACTTATGCCAACACTTGGTAATGATACTCTAAGTATATATAAGCTAACTTTGACCATCTAAAACACACACAAGTCATAATTTACAACAAAAATCTGCATTTTCTCTCTCTCCTTCTCCATTTTGACACCACCAACACACCAAATATATAAGTTTTGAAGATCAAATAAAGAAGAACACTAGTGAATATGACTACCTAGTATAATCCTTATATTTTAGAAGTGATTAAGAAGGGTTTTTAAGAAGGTTTTACACAAGTTTAGGGCTGAAGTTATACAAGTTTTTATAAAGTCATTT
>BQNB010178341.1:0-12879 GCA_026074375.1 Tanacetum coccineum
GTGATCCGTGAATTATAACTAGTTTAAATGTGCATGGGAAATATCTAGATATTTAAATTTCTTATCACCTTGCATGGGCTAATAAGTCAAGATCAAATTGGTCCCCTCCCCCTAGCATGCATCTGAAATTTCCAACCACACACACACTAGATGCCAAAATTTTGAAATGCATATGTACTCATGTCTAGGTTCATTTTATTCATACTCATTCTCTCATAAATACACACACCCTAAATTTTTAGCTCTCTCGTCTTCTCTCTTGCTTATAACCGACGCCAACAAACACACCTAAAAATCCATACTTTTTCAATCTTTGATCAAATCCATTTGAAGATATTATATTCGAGGTGGTTCGTATTGTTATTGGGTATTTAGAACACAACGTTTGGGTTGTGTTAAGTCTTAATCATCCTTCAAACCATTCATTTTTGTAAGTCATCAAATCTCTCCAAATCTTGTACTTTTGTGTTCTCCATAATGCATAAATATAAGTTGTAGAAACAGATTATAAAGGTTTTGATTTTTAAACTACGTAAACCCTAAAAGGGTTGTGCCATGGCTCAAAAGTACTGAAAAGAAAGACAAGGAAATCATAGTTTTGTGATCGTGGTTATTTCTATGTAATAAAAATATATACATATAGCTTATTTGATAGTTTGGCTTATAAATAAGCCACGAATGGCTTATATGAGCTTAATTGGCTTATTATTTTGGTTCGACCCAAAGAGGAAACAAAAAAGAGTTTGTTCTAGCTTATTTACTTTTTGGCTTATATATGTTTGGCTTATTTCTAGCTTTCATTGAAAGGACAAAGCGTTAAGCTTATTTGGCTTAACAAATAAGCCCAAATAATGCTTAACAGGCTTAAGGGCCACGTCCCACAACCAAAACACAACACCATGAGCTTAATCCATAAGCTTAAGTGGTTCGACTTATTTTTCTTGCCTTATTTAGGGCTTATTGATAAACCAAGAGCTTATTTGATGCTTATTTAGCTTATCGGACTTAACTAATAGGCCCAAGATGGTTAAATAAGGCTTCGGCCTAACAAGAAGCCCAAACCGTAGCTTATTATCCCACGGTTGGATTATTAGGTGTGAACTTGGCTTATTGGAAGCTTATTAATAGATTATAAATAAGTCTCGTGTTTATGTGTTTAATGATTTGCTTATCGGACTAAATGGATAAGCTTACATCTTTATATTTTACTTAACGGGCCACGACCCAATTTGAGACAACACACCAAGGCGTAAAGCCCATGGTGTAGCTTATTGGATAAGCTTAAGTATAGCTTATTTGATATTAGACGAATTTAGATACTAAACATTTACTTATTTGAACGTTAAACGTTACAGATTATCTTACTAGGCTTATTGGGCCTAAAAGCCCAATAAGGATTTTTAAAGACATTTCGGATTAGCTAATAATGGGATTTAATAGTATAGAGTTGTAAATTGCGAAATGTGAATTGAAACTGATTTGAAAGTAGTATATAAAATTAAATCTACTACTTGGAAAAATGTGTAAACATGAACAGTATAGGCTGAATTTATACAATCTTAACACTTAGAAAATATTTGGAAAACCGTTTATGTAAGAACATTTCAACCAATTTATAAGGGAATGGGTAAGAAGCGGAACAATGAACAATATGTATATACTTTACTCAAATATTTATATATAGCATTATATACTAAGTATTACTAAATACTTTATTAGTCAAACGTGACAACCACAATACGATCATAAACGTTTTATTTAAAAAGACATTTAAACCAAAGTATTTTTGTAAACATTTATGCATTATCCGTATTTCTCTATCATTCCGATTCTAAACCGACACCTATAATTCTTAGGTCGTGTTCGTGTACCGTCGTTCATTACCGTATGATTTTTATTCTAGCTTATTCACTACTTTACTTCACCAACTCAAGGTGAGTTCATAGCCCCACTTTTACTCGTTTTGGATAAATGTTTTACAACATGGGGTGAGAGACATTGCTTGTTTTAAAAACCAGACACAAGTACTTTATGTGATACTTTCCCTTGTTTACGTGTTGTCTAAGTAGCTTAGACCATTTTTCGCTCGTACTATCATGAACTGTTAATTACCTTTAACCGACTATTGGTTAACTAAGCATGAGTGAGTAAATAGATCTATTAGGAATAATAATCCCCATTCGGGTTTGGTAATTCTTACTGGTCGTGTACGTCTGATGTACAGGCCAACAAATGTATTTCATGTCGAACTAGTTTAGGTGGTCTTGGTCAGACACCCACCAAGGCAATCTTTATAGGGCAATACACATCCTACCTATCACCATTAGCTTTGGGGTCATGAGCTTAGTGCAACCTAAATACCATTTATGTGAAGTTGTATCTGTTATAACTGTCGCATGCGTTTCAATCTTGTGGTCAATTTAAACCTATGAATTCACTCAACATTTTTGTTGACGTTTTAAGCATGTTTTTCTAAGGTGCTTAGCTGGATTTGTCATGACGTATCTCTTGAAGTCTTTGTGCTATGTGACATCAACTAAATTTCAAGATTTTTATATTATTGCTCGTTGTCTTTTATTTAAAACTTAAATACTGCTTCCACTATCTTTAATTAATGCTTCTGATATGTTGTTAACATTGAAATGGTTTGTAAAACTTTATTATTTTTAACTTATGCAACGAGTAATGAATTTTCTAAAACGTACCCCTTTAGAGGTCATTTTCTATGCTTTGTTCTTGAGATATGTATGACGTCACGCCGCCATACACGTATTCTATCCAATCCCTGTTTGGGGGTGTAACAAAACATCCAAGGTCAATATGTTTGAGGAGAAAGTCAAAACACCACCCTATTCCCCACCCATAACCGTCATTGATCCTAATGACCAACCTATGTGGTCAAGTACTAGGACTGTTGCTCCAATTCCTAGTTCCGCTATAATCCAACTCTCTATTTCCAATAATTTCCATATCAAGGGTACCCATATGCAAATGATTTGGGATAATCAATTTGATTGGCGAATCCGGTCTGATCCTCATCGACACGTAGCCGATTTTCTTGAGATTAGTAGCCTATTCCATTATGGTGAAAATCAAGAGGAAGCGGTTATGTTGAGGACTTTTCCTTTCTCGTTATCCGAAGAAGCTACACTTGGTTGAACGAACATAAGGAGGGAACTATTACTTCGTGGAATGAATTGAGAGAAGCTTTTATAAGCTGATACTTTTCTCCCGCAAAGTTTAGACGTCTCCTAAATGAATTTCATAGCTTTTACCAATTCGATGACGAAACTCTCATGGAAGCTTGGCTCCGAATCAAAGAAATGTTGTGCACTTGTTACGGACATGGTCTAACCAAAGGAATGATAATTCAAATATTCTATCATGGTATAGATGATCCAACTCAAGGAATTCTCGATGGTGGAGAAATCTTCTTCTACAATACTCCGAATGAAGCTTTCAAAATCCTCGAGGACAAGGTCCTTTTCAAACTTGATTTCACGAATGATTACAAAAACAACCCAGAACCTAAAACCATTGTTCCTGCCAGTGGAAGCAACATCAATCCCGATTAAGCCATTTTGAAGGAGAAATTTAAAGCTCCCACTACAAAAATCGATTCTAAATTTCTGATCATTAGGAAAGAGCTTAAAGAGATGCGAGACGGTCGTAGAGACAAACAAGCTTCACAAATCTACATGAGGGATGACACGTCAATGTGTGAACCTCATGAAGCTAATTATGTCCAAGGATATCATAGAGGATATCACGATCGAAATTCCAGAAATTCATAGTCCTACCCAAACCATCATTATCATCAATCCCGACCACCAAATAGAATGCCCCATCTATCACAATATTTCAAAACACCCGAAGCCTCAACGAAGGAGATGATGAGAGAGTGGATGGCTAGGCAGATGAAATCGAATGAAGAAATGAAGAACCAGGTGGTTGAATTAGAATGTCAAATCAATCAAGGATTAAGGAACCATCAAGCGATAATCTAAAACTTGAAGAGGCAGTTTGAGTATCACAAGAAAATCCAGCCTACCAAACTCCTTCCTCGCACTATAAATACTAAACCGAGATATGAATTTGTCTACAAACCACCCTCGATCTGAAACAAGAATGATAAGGGTGACTTTGCATTTATCGAGGAGGATGTGATCAAGCCTATTCCACCCATGCCAAACCCATGCCTAATCAAATCTAACTCTCTAACCGTATCACCTTTTCTTAAGGATTGCACCATGCTTATCCCATACACGAATGCGAAGATGTTTGCAGACGATGTATTGCTGGATACTGTTGGTGACAAGGAGTTACAATTATATGATGGCGTTGGAACTGGAAAGATGAAAAAGGAGATTAAGAAGGATGGCAAGGGTATGTCCAAGGAACCCAAAAAAGAGTGGAAGGTGAGTGACAAAACGGTTCCTCACAATAAAGAAGTTTATCTCTACCTATGGCACCCAACTAAAATTCCCCATTTGAACCGTATCATCAAAGAATCCTAATCTTAGGGAAGAGTCTAGCTAATGACTCATAAATAAATTAAGCGCTTCTCGGAAGGCAACATGAGCTTTTAATTGTTTGTTTGTTTTATTTTATGTTTTGAATAAACATGTACCCCTTTTAAGAAAATTGCTTTTCAACTTGTCAAATCTTAAGTGTGGGAGATGTTACATGCTCATAGTGTTTAATATATATACTCTTGCTTGCATTGTGTTTTTTTTGTTTTGTTTTGTTTGAATAAATGCAGCAGGTAATGGGGGAGGATGCTTGGAGGCAAAATCAATTGATCTCACACGCTTTTGATAGCAATTTATTAGCATTTATCATATAGAGTTCGATCACGATTTCTCATGCCCGAAAGTCTATTTTTCTCTTTTACTTATATTTCCCTATTTTTATACTTTGTTTCGTTTTGTAGCATTGAGGGCAATGCGTAACTTAAGTGTTGGGGAGTAAATAGGGAAAACGAGACTAATTTTTAAATTTTCATATATTTAGATAATTTTAAAATATTTGTATAGTTGTTTGCCCTTGTGATCTAGTTGTTTTCACGCTTTTAGGATACTATATTTGAATAACTGAATCAATCTACTAGTAAATACTGTAAATTTTGAAAAATTCAAGATGTGTCCCGGTTAATATTGCAATCTATTCTAGGATCGATAACATTTTCTAGCACATTTCTAGCCCTTTCCACTAAATTATGAGGATTTGAGCTTATTTCATATATAGCATACATCTTTTATGCTCGATGTTTTTGCTATGAGTGTGCCGGTGATTTTATTTATTCTAGAACTTGTGCTTGTAAATCATTACAAAACCGCAGTGAGATCACATTCGTGTGATGATAAGTGTATATGTGTGATAAAGAGGCAACCTTAGGAATAAAACCAAATGGCCTTCCATTTACATCTAAATGATATTTAGCTAGCCACATCGGTTAGTTAACCACCCATATGGACCTATTTGTTAGCACTTACTTTTAGTGCTAGATACCCTTAGAACACATGTTGAGCCATCTTGTTGGTTTGATAAAATACATAAAAAGTAAAAAATATTATACACCTTAAACCTTAGCTTAACCTCTTATCAAAGTCTAAACGATGGGTTGCTAGTTGCTTGGTATGTTGGATTGTTTTTAATGATTGATAGTTATGCCACACTTTGCCATTTGTGTGAGCCATTTTGACAAAGACAGAGACTGCAGGTTCTTATTTATATTTTTGTGGTGTATGCTTATGCGAAGTGTGGGGGAGTTTTGTTGTATGAAAAAAAGGAGGCTGAAAAGAAAAAAAATAAGTCATCGAAAAAAGAGAGTAAAAAAAGTGATGACAATTATAACCAATGTGCTATATTTTTATGAAGATGAAGGAAGACGAAGTATATTGAGATATCGATTAGCTAATGTGCTAAGACGTGATATATATTATGATTGATATGTGATTGAATAATGTTTGTAACTATAATCATTTTTGGGTTTGATGTTTGTTCAGTAAATAGCAACATTGGGACTTAGACTTTTGACTTATATGTTCGTGATGCAGCCTCTTATAAAAAAATTCCCATGCCTTATCCATACCCCTTATTAACCCAAAGCCTTAACATTACAGCCCAATAAAAGCCCTCTTTAGATGTGTACACTTGGTTCTTACGCCTCATCGGTTTTTTGTTTTGTTTCTTGTACAAACCTATGGCAATAAATTTGGTCACGACCAAGCTATGAGTGTGATTTCTATTATATACTCCACCACTAAATAAATAAATGAGTGTTGAGTGAATTATACTTTATTTCTTTTTCGTGAGGTGCTTAGAAATATTTATCAAGAAAGAAAACATTTGGGTATTGTCAAACATCTCGATTTTTCACCAAATGCTTAAAACGATGAGTCCTATCTCATACTTGTACTTGGTAGACTTGCATCACATTTTTATAATCATTATTATGCACCATGTGGATTTTTTTTCTTTATATAGATTTGCTTGAAGGCAAGCAAAGTTTAAATGTGGGGGAATTTGATAACTCTCAAATTGAGTATGTTTTTAGGAGCGTTATCATGGTTTTTGTACATGTTATTTGGCTATTTATATATGTTTTTGTTACATAATTGTGCCAAAGTTTGTTTCCAAGTCTATTTGTAGCCAAGTACAGGAAAACAAGGAAAAAGAACAAAAAAGAAGTAAAAACGAAGATTTATGCATGTTCGAAGAATTCCTCGTCAAGACCAAGATCGGGATGCTTTTCAAGAGCAAAAGAGTCAACCATACAAGCTTCCAAGTCCCAAGATAGAGCTAAAATGAAGTTTTACTAAAGTATACTAACACACGACCAAGCACAACTCAAACGGGAAGCTTAAACACAAAATTAAGGAAATTACTAAAGTATACGTCCAAGTCGCCCGGCTCCTTTTCGCTGGCCTCTCCAAGTTGCATTAGTACTCCATTTTAATGTACCATTACTCCATAGTCCGATCATGTCCCCTTATTAACTTATTTCCTGGCATGTTTATGACACTTTGGGGCTAAGTTTGATATTTAATGGCTAAGAGTTGTTTTCCACTATAAATACAAGCCCCATGGCTTAGTTTTCCATATGAGAATTCACCCCCTTCACCCAAGGACGAAATTCCACCACCATTTCTCTCCCAAAAGACCTCAAAACCTTTGTCATTTCCAGAAGTAGTGCTCAAGAAACATCAAGGAAGGTGTCGGGTATCATTTTCTGGCTTGGTACAAAGTGTATAGTCAATTGGAGGCTTAAGGGTTGCTCTAAATCCTTCGATCACTGATTATAATTGCTACTTTGGTATAATTAATTTACTTTCCATAATGCTTAAGATTGGTATGATTGTTGAAACTTTGGTTTTTCTTGAAATAATCATGGAGTAGTTCTTTATACACTTGTTTAGATGATGTGTATGCTATGAAGATTGTTTATACACTTGTGCTTGAGTTTTGTAATAATTGCTTATCATGCTTGATTAGTTGTTGGTGATTTCATAGGTCGAAAGGGTTTTCATCAAACAACTATTTATAATCATTTTGTCTATGGATGATTATCTATTGTATTGACCATTTCTTTAGTGACTTGATTATGCAAAAGAAACATGAGTGTGATTGTTAATGAATTTGTGAAACGAACCGCGAATCGAATTTGTTAAATAAATGTAATCGTGAATTGGTTGATTTTGAATTTGTCACCATCATTTTCTTAACTTGTAATCTATTTGTCAAAACCATCTTCATATGAACAATCTAATTATCATGAACTAATCCAAACAAGTGTTGTCTTTTACTTATTGAATTTGCTTGATCATCATTTTTGTGTTATTACTTGCTTATATGGTATTTAGGCTTGTGACATCCTCTTTACCATCTTCATACAGCTTATTGTTACATAGATTCCTCACAACCGAAAACACCCAAATCCTAGTGAACGACCTCGGCTTACCACACAAAACTAACTACTTACAAAAGGGTCATACTTGCCCATGTGTTCTTAGCTTTATTCGGTAATTCGTGTTATAACTTTAAAACTAGTGGTCGCAAGACAAATCAAGAATCTAGGGGAACACGAGCCTCAAATAGGGTCGACAGTCATGTTTTCCAAACAGATGAAGAGTTTCCTAAACAAGGACAAGATCACTAAAGAAGATCTCGAAGGTCTAGCAATCAAGTTATTGAAGAACAGGTTCAAGAACAGTGTTGAGTTAGAGTACAACTTGGAGAAATGCTACCTTACAATGACTGAAAGAATTGATTGGACAAATCTAAAAGGAGTTAGATTCCACACAGATATGAGCAAACCACTACCATTAGAAGAACCTCCTAGTAGAAAGATTATCCCAATGAGATATTTCTTCAACAAAGACATAGAGTATTTGAATCATGGAAATAAAGAGAAGAAGTATGCTCTTTTGTTGTCAAAGATTAAGGCTGCAAGGTATGAGCAAGAATGGATTGAAGAAATGATTCCTCATATTTCGAGCCCAAGCATTAACAGTATGACATGAATTCTGAGTTGGGTATTTATCACTGGAGAGAGACAACCGTCAATGGTTCTACAAAGGAAGCATTGGACGGCCATCAACTCATGATGTTTTTTCAAAGATCAAGATCATCAGTGTGCAGAGGATAAAAGTAGATAAAAGGTATGGATACGGATACTTAGAAGAAATTATGGTCAAGAGAGCTGACCTAAAGGAGTATATGTTTGCGAAAGCGAACTTTCCAAGGCTGACTCAAAATGACATCGAAGATTTGAATCTCCTCAAGATTCAGGATAAGGTACATAGCTTAGTAGGTTTTGATGAATTTGATCTAACAAATGCTCTGCAATTCTACATCAGAAGAATCATGATCAAGAAGAGAGTAGAAGATGCACAGTTGAGAGTAGAAAGCTACCAAACAAAGCTCAACCTGACAAAACCACAATTCATGATTAATGTCTTCATCACAAGGTGCCGTATACTACCATGAGTAATACTAAGGGATTTGTGTACCTAGGGAATGACAAGCAAAAAATGATGATGAGAGCTGATGAAATACATAAGTTCAGTGATGGCACGCTCAACAAGGTCTATGACAAGCTTAGTGTGATGGTAAGAGACAACATGTTTGGATATGGAAATGAAGCTATAAAATATCATGAATGGACCAAGAAGGACAAAGAAAGGACAAGGTAGATGATGGATAAGATTAAGACGACGCTAAAGGAGAGACAAAGAATGAGAAGGCTCGAGTGCTTCGTTGGGGGAAGAAGAAACAAAATCGACTACAGACTTAAGTTAGGCCTGAGTTACCACCCCTTAGGGGGAGATTGTTAGGAATCTATAAAGTGTCGGTCACTTACAGTTATTTATTATGTAATGTCGTGTTTCATAGTTTACGTTATAACTTGATATGTATCCCACATGCCCTAAATGGTTAAATTGTAAGCTCTCCTTTCCCTATAAAAGAAAGAGCAAAGGTAGGATGTTAGGAGGTGAAACTTTGGACCACCTATGCTTAATACATTTCTGTCTTATCTCTCTTTCTAAGTTTCCACCCATTCTATATATCTCTCTCTCTCTCTCTCTAGAAAAACCTAAGTTATACTTTTGTGTGATTGATATGATAATTGTTTTATCTCTGCAAATTTTAATATTAATAAAATTGCATGTGATAGTGTTAAATCACATATGATATGTAGGAACTTGATTTCACACACACAATATGATTAAGCTTTTGATTCTGGAGAGAGAAAGACTTAGAGATAGAGGATGGAAGAACACATAAAAAATAAACTATTACTAGGTTAGAAATGATTCAACCAACACCATTTCCATATGTGGAGAGTGCTTAAGTATCATACACAGTTTGGGCTTCCCATTAGCTTTCCATGGGTTGGCCCGGTCAGATTACTAGATATTACATATGTAGACTACGGGCTAATAACATATAGAATTGGAAGTGACCAAGTCTTTTCTCGAATCCTAACAATCTTCGCTTAAGGGAGGTCACTCCACTTTACAAGTATCTTAAACTTAGCATTCCATGAATGTTGTTCAATCTTACTCGTAGTCTTGAATCTTGATCTTTTCTTGTATATGTATGTAGTGTTCTTTAATCTTTAAGCTTGAGCTTGTTCCTTCATGCTTTGAAAATCTTGTGATCTTGAGCCTTTATCACTTGATCTTGAACTTCTTAAGATCATAAATATTGCACTATTACTTGATCATTTTTGCAATACTTTTCCTTCTTGCGATCTTATGTCTTTGGACCAACAAGCTCATACTTTCTGTTTTCTTGAAAGCTCACTAACAATCTCCTTAAATAATCTTTGACTTAATAACTTGATGTCTTTAAGGAAGATGTTGAATATCAGAGTAGCGTAAGTATTTATCTTTATATAATCTTGAGCTTTCTTGTCTTCTTGAAACTTTAAGTCTTAAGTATGAGCATACGGTTATGAATTCGACTCGGCTGGAATGAGGTCTTGCTACCACCGTATAAACCTGCACTTAAGGGTTAGCAACAAACAACAAATATGGACGAATATGGCTTGTCATTCGTCAAAGTTCAGTTGCAATAACCTCCGATTTCCTGTTTTACAGTATAAATATTGGACCTGTGATCAAGTAGGTTTAAATAACCTCCTTGTTCTTAATATCAAAACATCTCAAAGCAGACAACACGATACGAGTGAATCGGTTAGCTACAATTTGACTGATTGAATAATCAATTCATAAACTAGACCAAAATCGATATCTAGTTGACACAAGATGGTTTCATTTAGAATCTCGTAAGTCACCTACCACAGTGCTGTTTGATGTTGACACTGGAAGGATTTTTGTTCGTCACTGTGTAACTAAAGAGTATCACTCTGAATGTTCTAGCAATATCACAAAGATAATGCGTAGGACTCTTAGATATCACTTGTGTTCTTTGTTTGTGAACAAGTCCATTTTGGAATTGTGTCATTACATGTAGAACACACAAATTTAGAATTCACATTTAACACAGCATGCTTAACATTTGCATTACAGACAGAAACACAATTCGTCTTATTCAAACTAAACTTAACATTCCTAAGGTGGATTTCTACTTTTTTTTATTCTTCTGGTTGCTACTTGATGGTCATGAGATCCTATTGTTCCTTGTATTCCTCCTAGGCTTTGATCCGCTAGCATTAGTAGAAATTTTTACTAATATAGAAGGCAACAAAGGTTTGTTAGTATTCTGAGTTTTGTGTGGCTCTAATCGTTTTTATGTGTTATTTTCAGATGTGTCACATGTCTTCTCAAAATTAACTTGCCTATTTTTGTTCATTGGTGTGACAGAAATCAATTTCTCAATATCATTTCGGGAACTAGGACATGTAGCACTAACATATACTAATAATTCCTTAATCTGTTTTGCATACATACAAGCATAGTCTAACGCATTATTTGAAGGCTTATACGCTCTAGCTTGCTTTACTATATCATGGAGTGTGTCAACATTTTACTTAGTGACCTTAAGGTAATTTACATGTGCTTCCCTATTGTTCCTAAGTTTAGGAGAAAGAGGTTGAAAATCTAACTTAAGCAATCCCGGGGCAATCACTTTTGAATTATTCACAAATTCGGTACAATCAGTCACACTTTTTCCTTTCAAATTTTCAATGTGTTTCTTCAAGTTGCTGATTGTTGTATTTTTCGCTTGTAACCGAGCTTTCAATTTGTTTATTTTAAAAAATTCACGGAATTCAAGAGCATCCTGATTATCGCATGGTTTGTCGTTTTGAAAACTTTCTTTACTTTGTTGTACGGAAATTTCAAGAGAAATACAATGTTTTTCAAGTTTTGAAAAACTGTATAAAAGTTCGTTAAAGACATCTTTTTAAACCATATATTTCTTTTTGACAAGCTCAGCCTCAAGTTCCAAACATTGATTGTATGCCTCAACATAACTCTTTTCCAATCCATCATATTTATCAACAATATCATCATAAGAATGCATAGCTATACACACGATATCTTGAGATATGATTTGCTCCAAAAGTCAGTCATTTTTAATCAAAAGTTCTTTCTTTTCAATCTCAAAGTACTTTCTTTCCACAGAACATTGATCAACCTCAGTTTTCATTTGGTTAAAAACAACTTTCAATACGTTAATTTCTTTAAAACTACCTTTATCCAAAGTTTTGAAAATATTCTCTTATATAGTTGACAAATGGAATCACGTCTCATTCGGAAGCTCCTCTAATACCTTCATTTTGTCCAGTACTTTGGTTCTGACTTTTATTACCTTGTCAAAATTGTCAAGATGACTTCTACTTTGAAAAAAACTTTGTTTGACCACACTTATAGATGGAAGTTTGTGAGGAATATCATTTTGAACTGCTTCTGATTAAACGAATGGGTTTTCAGAAACTGTTTTTAAAATGGGTAACCAGAAGGCTTGTTCTATAGATAGTTGTTTTTGACGAACAAATGCTCATACAATTTATTCTGTAACATCCGGCAATTTTGAAATTTTAAATGACTATTTTACCCTTTGACTTTTTGGGTCTGACTTGACATTTTGACTTTTGGTCTTTTATTGTCACATAAAAGTAATTACCGCGTAACCGGTAAAATTTTCGAAACATTATTTTATTATAATAAATCATATTTATTATTACATCTCATAAGTGAAAGTTATTTTTAACTTATTTGGCTCGAAAACGAAACGAACCACTAAATCCTGTTTTCACGATTTGGACTCTAAAGCAATTTGATGTAAAACGACATTCTGGACAACTTTTTAGTTTTGCCCGAGACTCGAAAACAAGCAGAAAATGACGGAAATACCCTCGCAAAATTCTAAAAAAAACAAAAATAATTTAATTATATTAAATTAAAG
>BQNB010178342.1:0-12879 GCA_026074375.1 Tanacetum coccineum
TGTGATCTTTAAGACTCTAAGTGCAACTCTTTCCTTCATGTGCAAAACAATTTCGAATATCGATGCACATGTGTAAGGGGAGTATTTGAAAATAACAATGTCAGAAAATGGTTTTATGGTTTCGATTACTATACCCAACAACCAATTAACTCACGACGTGAATGAAGTCATAAGGTGGTTAAGGTTAGGTATAAGTCTTATATCCAACCAGAACTGGAGAGATCTACCCATGGACATTCCATAGTTAGTAATAGAAGTCCTTATGTATGATTGGAGATGAATGATATAAGGGAAGAATGGCGACTAAGATTGAGCTAACACTAGAATAATCACAACAACGTGTTAGTGATGACGTCTTGGTAAGCATTGAAGGGGTTGAAGAATTAAAAAGAAATGTATAGATAAAGGGTGAAAAGAAAGAAGCCCTCCACACAACTTAGGCAGAAACCGGATCAATACATAATCTTTCAAAATTACTAAGATGATTGTTGTATTGAAGAAATCCGTCGTGGACCTAGTGATGCAATGCACAACCCTTCCCAACCATTAGAGTTCTCTCAAAAGAGACTTGTCTCATTTGTCACTGAGATACACACGTTATCTATTGACATCTCACTCTGAGATTGTTAATATTGAATAGGTGGTAGTCAGCTCCAACCTCCGATCACTAAAACTAAAGTGCACAAATCAAGTCTAGAGCCAAGAGAGATCAAAATATAAATCTCATTAGGACACAATGTCAAAATACACTTGTTGAACACCATAAAGTTCACAAGTTGTAACAAGAGTCCTATGCATTATCTTTGAGATCTTGCCAGAACATTCAAAGTGATACTCTTTAGTACTTACAGTGACAAATAGAAATCCTTCCAATGTCAACATCAAATAGCATTGCAGTAGGTGACTTGCAAGATTCTATATGAATCAAGCCTGTGCCAACTGGATATCGATTTGGTCCAGTATATGAATTAACGACTTAATCAAAAAGATAGTAACTATCTGATTTACTCTTACCGTGTTGTCTGCTTTGAGACGCTTAGGTAACGAGAACGGCTAGTACAGCTACAAAACCATGTCAAGAAGATTCATATGAATTCTATTTGATCACAGGGAGTATTTATACTGATTAACAGGGAACCGTGGTTATTGCAACTGTATTCGACGAAGTGACAAAGACACTTACGTCCATATCTGTTGTTTATCACTAACTTTTTAAATGCATATTTAAACATCGGTGTTGTAACCTTGTACCTGCGAAGTCAGATTCATTGACACATGCTCATACTCAAGCTTTTAAAGTTAATCGTTCAACATCAAAATTGTTGATACTAAACTTCCTCATCATCAATGAGCTTTAAAGTCAAATAAAGAATAGTCTATTGGGGAAGATTGTTAGTATTATGTTTATATAAGTCAAAAAAGAATGCCATCAGTAAGAGTATGTCGGTCAAAAGCACAAGATTATCAAGAAAGTCAAATCAAGATGATTCAAGTCAAAGAGATGATGCAAGATTAAAGATCTCAAGAACTCAAAGTCAAAAGACATAGGCTCAAGATCATATAAATGACACCAAAAGAATGTTATCGGTCATCTTAAGCATGAATGAACAGAGCCATTACAAACAACAAAAGACAAGGACAAGACCAAAGAAGGCAAAGCTCAAAAGTCAAATAAAATCTTGAAGACCTCAACATTGGGGGAGATTGTTAGCTTTATTTTTATATAAGTCGAACAAGAATGTTATCGGTTGTCTTAGTCATATATAGTCTTGTTATGTAATAGGCTAGTCGGGTTTAACGGGTTTGGATTTTAAGCTAATATTGTCCGTGTTTCAGGCTCAAAGCCCAAAACAAGCCAAGCTCGGCCCATGGTAGAAAGCCCATATGCCAATATGTAGGCACGAGGTATAAATAGGACCCTCTCAACATATGGAGAGGGAGTTGGTTACATTTGTCTTGGTGTAATCATACCAAACTCTTCCTTCTCTCTAATCTAATCTTCCATGTTTCCTTTCTCTTTTTTCTTTTCTTATTCGGCTCTTTAAGATCTTATTGGTTAGCTTATTAGTTGTGTTTGGATCTTAATATATTGGGATAACAAAAAGACTAAGTACAACGCACTTCTCCTCAAGTACGCCACACTTCAGCCCAAATAAATGAAGAAGCAGTTAATACTAGAAGTACGTCGCACTTTTATATAAGTACGCCGCACTTTATCCCAGCATTAATGATTTAGAACCGACATAAGGCAAAGTACGCCGTACTTATTATTATGTACGCCGTACATCACCCCTTTCATGGCCAATAAATAGAGACGAAATTTGGCCATTTGGATATATAACTCACAACTTGAAAACACACACTTCTCATCTGATCTCCAGCGATACTCTAATCCTTCCTTAGTGTTTTAAGCTCGAGACCATGATGTTACGAACATCAAGAAGACGGTTTAATAAGTACTTAGTAGAATACGGTTTAGTAAGATTCGATACTTGTAAACCGGCTGTCTTGTGATCCATTTCATATCTGAATCTTATATGTATCTCATCTATCTATTTAACTTTGTAATTATGAACTCCGTAGCCATGAGAGGCTAAACCTCTTATGACTACTCATTGATGTTAATATAATAAATAAATAATTGGTACTGCTACGATCTTGTTAATCTTAAGCTTACATTGAAATCCTATCGTGTCTAATCTTGTCAACTTTGTTCATCAACTTTGATTGTATACGCATAACAGTATAGGTCGAAAGACCTATTGTATGCTATATAATTCTAAAGATTTGTCTATGATCTTTAGCGTTTGGTTAGAGAAATCCGTTTACGTTATTTGATAAACAACATAGATTTGATATAATAGTAACTTGATTATTTGCGTGACACATCTGATTAAGTTAACTAATATATGTCTTAAGTTAAATCAAGTTAATTTGTGAAAACATTTTTTGACGAAAAAACCTTTTTTTATAAGTTAAACCCTAAAATTAAAGATCGTGATAATTACCGTTGCTTAGGAATTATATGAAACTATCCGAGTAGTCATACTTCTTTATTATTCCATCCATCATAAATCATATCTTATCTTGAAAAAGTTATTATAATTTGTTTTAACTATCTTGATTATACGAACATAATCAAATCCCTTTGGACAACCTGGACTTGCATGAACATACGTGGGTTATACTTTACCCGTGTGTTTCCATCTAATAATCGGTAATTCTAGTCTTATAAATTTAAAGCTTTTGAAACACATCAAAGTTTTTGGCGTCGTTTCTGGGGATTTTAAACTGTTCTATAATCATTTCTTGTTATTTTTAAAACAATATTTTAATTGATTTTCCCAAAAATCAATCTGCCAGCTTTCTGTAACTTTCGTTGCAAAATGTGCACTACACTTTTTGCAGTCAAACGTTTTTTCCTAAAAACATTTTTAAAAACATCCAATAGTTCAGCTTGGATGCATACACGTTCATCCAACTCCGAACTTGTCGAACCATTATCTGAACCTGAACGAACCTTAAATCGTAGACTTCGTCGACTAAACAGGAGAGTTCCATTCGAACGAAGGGACGAACAACCAAGAGTTGTCTACCTACCCATTCTTGACATCAATTATTTCCGTCACTTTTTGAATATTCTTGAAAATTACAACCCAATAGATGTTGAACCCATGTGGGCTGCCGGCTGTGTTGTCGCTCTGTCTCCCGGTTCACCAATCACCATTCCTGAAACCGCAAATGAATTCTCCATTAAAGCTAACCACTTGACTCTCGTCAAGGGAAACCAATTTTGTGGTAGGATTAAAACTGATCCACACAAACATATTCACGAATTTCTTAGTATGTGTGACATGTTTAAATACAGAGACACCAAAAATAAAGCTGTCCGCTTAATGATGTTTTCCCTATCACTAACGGGTGAAGCAAAAACTTGGTTGGATGAACTCAACGAGTGAACCATTAAAATATGGGATGAACTTTAAACCTCTTTTATTAGCCGATTCTTTCCCCCGGCTCTATTTGATCGACTCCTTGGAGAAATCCGAGCCTTTTCCCAACATGAAAATGAAACTCTAACTGATGCCTAGCTCTGTATGATAGAAATGCTCAGAAATTGTCATGGTCATAATCTATCCAAAGGCAATATCATAAAAACTTTAGCTTTCGCCAATAATTATAGCAGTAATTCTGATACTGACAAAATTATGGCACGAATGAATGCCATGACCATGAAAATGGACGTTGAGTATAAAGAAATCCAATCTCGTTCAAATCACTCGACCCCTGATTGTAACGATGATGACACACCCATGTCTCGTGAAGAATAAGCAAAATTCATGAAAACCTTTCGACGTACACGTTTTTACAATGATTACCGCGATCGAGACTTAAATCGCGATAATTGGCGTTCAAGCGGAAGAAACGATTATAACCAAGACTACTATCTATCCAATTCTGATGATAAACCCAATATCCAAAGACAATTAAGCGATTTCATAAAAGCTCAACAATCGACCAGATCTTTTGTTAAAGAAACGTTCATGGATCTAAAGACCAACTCGAAACAAAAACCAAAAACCATCAAGCCTCAATCCAAAATTTAGAAGCAAAGTTTGACAGATTTGCTAAAAGCAATCTGCTCGACCATTTACGATCTCTTCCTAGTAACACTCTACCACAATACCAAAGGAAGTACATCTAAACATAACAACCCGCTGAAAGCTCAAAAACGAGCATGTAAATGCCGTATTTTACCATAGAGTGGTAACTCCTATGACCCACCTACCAAACCCAAATGATCACTTTAAAATAATCTCAAACTCCTATCAATTTCGATTAATGAATGATGAACGATAGAAGAGTCAAACCTAAACCCAACAAACCCAAACTCTAAAAACCTGTCAAATAAATTCTGATTCCTAGACCCTTACATACAAAAATTCATATCCTAAACGCCTTCGAAAATAATTTTAGAAGCCAAAATATGGTAAAATTCCTCGAAAATGATTCCGTGCTGTTCAGAATCATTGTAACTCTTGTCGACGGTTGAGCAGGAATGCATAACTATGACTAAATTTTCAAAAAGTCGTTTTTCACAAAACACAAGCTCGAACAAATCCTCATTCGCCTTCATTAGCGATGTTAGTTCCGCCTATGATCCAAAACAAAGTTACCACCAAAAACTCTAAAGGACCGAAAGTTTTCTTATTCCATGTACCTTTAGCAAAACATTCACATGTAATGCTTTAGCCGACCTTGGTGCTAACATTAATCTTAATGCCATATTCTCTATACGCTAATAACTTTCTCCTCGAAACTCTCAAACCGACTAAAATGAGCGTAAGATTAGCCACCCGATACATTCATTACTATATTGGAATAGCCGAAAATATGCTCGTAGAAGTTGGTAATTCAACTTTTCTTAGTAGTGTGACATTTTCGTGTTTTCATAGGTTTTTTTTATTATTAAATCCCGACTAAATTTTATATCATTACTTTGAGTAAAAAGTTTGAGTTTTGCTCTTTTGCTCGATTTAGTAAAAATGCCGTTTTAATAATTAGCGAGCCGTGCTTAGGAATCGTTTAATTTTCGTATAAAAATCATAAGAAGCTAAAAATTCTTTTATGCCTCGTTGGCTCGAATTTTTTTATTTTTTTATACCTTTGTTCTGCGTTAAGCGGGAATCCTTTTTTAAAATATTTACATTAAATTAAGTATACTTTCTTTTTAAAACCTTTACTGTTACAAACTTGAATACCTAACTACTTAACAAAAATATATATTATATATATATATATATATATATAGTTATATATTATATATATATATATATATATATATATATAAGGCCAATAAGCCCCCATTAGACGCCACCCCCATGGCCCAATCCCACTCCAACACAATTTTTTATTTCCAGGAAATTGATATGACTTGTTTGCATGTCCTACTCTTTATAAACCCAACATCATCATACATAGAGACTTAGAAAAAAAGCATGCTCCATCCCTCTCCTCTTGCTACTGTCGTACCATCAACACCACCATAAAAAAATCACTACTTCTAATCACTACTACACACTCCTACAAACAACTACATTAATTCTACATTAACCTTTATCAATCCTACAAGAGAAATCACCATGCAAAAGATTTATTAAAATCTTGATTTGACTAGTTTCTTGATGTTTTGGGTAAAGAATAGGCTTAGGGGTTATAGACTAAGGTTCTTACAAGATTTGGGTTGCTAAAAATCAAGGGTTTGGTTATTTGGGTTGTGTTTGGATTCGGCTAACACAAAGGAACAAGAGGAATTTCGCGTTGAACACTTTTCTTGCATCTACTAGTGTTGTGAGCTCTCTAAAACCCTCCTCGATTATTATTTTCATATGTATATGCATGCATTTGTATTTTCATATACTTTGGAATCTATGTGTTTAAGTATTTAATTGATGTTGAGGTGATTTTAATTGGTTTGAGGCGTTAGTGGACGGAGATAGGTTAGTTAGGCTAGTTAGGCGTATTTGTGAAGTTGTGATGTGGTAAAAATAGCGTTTGGTTGAGTCTTGAAACGGGTTGGAAAATGCAGAAAATTAAATCGCCCCTTTTGAATATCGTAAAAATGTGAAGTTAAGATTTGATTTAAAATAATGGTAGAGCTTGTTTTGACGATCGTTTCCATATAAGGATCGTCCCGTAACACCTAAAAACGAAGTTTTTACAGCAAATTGAAATTAGGAAAATCATTACTAAAAATTCAGCTTTTTGAGAAAAATGGTTGCTGTCAGATTTTTACGGGGGTATTTTCGTCACTTTCGAGTCTGTTTCGGCCTTCGGCCGAAACATGAAAGTTTCGGAAGGCCGTTTTACTTCCCCGCAAAGACGACCGAGTCTAAAATCGAGTAATGACGGGTCAAAAAGCTAGAGCGAAATCTGGGTTTTTCATTTTATTAAAATTGCATCAAATCTGATATAAGTGCGTTTTCGTTCATTTCTGTCGAGTTTTTGGTCTCGGGTAAAACTAAAAAGTTGCTTAAAATGTCGTTTTACCTTTTCGCGAGGCGATCTAAGTTTAAAAACGCCTTATGACGGGTCAAAAACCCAAACTCAATTCTGCGTTTTTATAATAAAATCCTGCAGAAACTTGCAGGGGTATTTTGATCATTTTCTGTTGGGATTCGGGTCTCGGCTAAAACTAAAAAGTTGTCAGAAACGTCGTTTTACATCAAAGTGCTTTAGAGTCCGAGTCGTGAAAATGTAGTTTAGTGGGTCGTTTTGGACGGGTCAGAAATTTAGAAAATTATAATAAAAGTCAAACTTAGAAATAGGATGGGTTAGTTGCTGATTTTTTGTAAAAAGATGTAGTTTAAGCGTTTTAGAGTCCATTTGAGCTTGTAAAATGTTAACGAACCATATATTAGATTTTATATTATATTATATATATATTTATTATATTTTTATTGATATATTATATTTATATAAATATTATATATTATTTTTATTTTATAATATTCGAATTATGTTTAGTGCGTCTAAAAATAGTAAGGCTATTATTGGAACTTTAATATATATAGCATAACAAGGAAAAATAAGGGGGTAGTATATGAGTTATTGGTTCGTCGGGGTTTATCGGGAAACTTAACATTTTATTAAAAATATTAATATCTTCGAATATCCGAAACTTTTCAGAATTAGGAAACTTTCGAATAATAGAGACTTTCTTAAATATAGAAACTTTCTAAAATAGAAATTTTTCGGAAAATGGCGGTAAATTAATGTTGAGCGTAAATGTTATGAATTGAATTAATCATAAAACTTAGGGCGCCGCATGTGGATTTCCATAGTATGTAATTAACACACACACCACACAAACAAACACACACATATATATATATTATATATAATATATTTATATATATATATATATATTATATATATATATATATATATGTGTGTGTGTCGCTGTGTATAATATATATGTGTGTATATATATATCTTATATTTATATATTTTATATTTATATTATATATATATATATATATATATATAAAACTTAGGGCGCACATGTGGATTCCATAGTATGTAATTATATGTATGTGTATTAAATATATTTACTTATGCAATTTATGCATTTTCCCCTTGAGCTTTATTTCTTCTAATCACGGACCACTATATTATAGGTCGTGGTTGAGACGTGGTCGTCATTGTTCGTTCGTTGTAGATTCTCTTATCCGATACTTCTACCTAAGGTGAGTTCATAGCCTCGCCTTTTGACTATTAAATTGTATTTATAAACCCCGCGAGGTAGATACATGCTTGTTTTATAAAATTGAACACAAGTGATTTTTATGGTATGTTTGGCCCGAATATGAGATTATATGCATGAGTAGCTATTGTCATAGTCCCTAAATGCATGAACCGTTAATTGCCTATAATGGGTGAGCGCTAGTACGAATAAATAGATCTATTGGGTTTGACAGCCCTGTCCAGGGGTATGAATCCGAATGTGAGCACCCAGTCAACAGACAATTTGTATTGAGAATCGTAGGTGTGAGGCAATAATACCTAGTTGTGGGGCAACTTTATTTACATACAAGATATGTGTTAACGTCAATGTTCGGTGTCATGAGCTCATTGCAATAAAACCTGATAAATGGCTTGTCCGTACAACAAGTCACTCTATGAATTAAACTTGTGTTCCCCTCTTATCTCTTATAAACTTTATGGATTCACTCAACATTTTTGTTGACTTTTTAAGCATGTTTTATCTCAGGTAACCAAGGGTGATGGATGCTGTGTGCCAGGAGTCTGCGCTAAAGTTTATATAGAAACTTGTATTTTGTTCCATTTTATCAAACAAATTATCAAATGTTTGAAAAACTTATGTTGTGAATTTGGTAACGATCATGTGGGACGAATGTTTAACTACTCTGAATTTATCTTAAATGGAAAAATGTTTTAAAACGTCTCTTTTTGATTCGTTTTATATATTCTTGTGCAATTGTACTATGAATTAACACCCAAGGTTGTATGTCCCGCTGCTTTGTAAATTTGGGAGTGTTAAACGTAGATTTCATTATTCTCGAAATGGAAGAAAATAGTAAAGTTCCCCTTATCTTAGGAAGACCTTTTCTCCATACTGCTGATGCAGTAATTCGAGTAAAACAGAAACAACTCAATCTTGGAGTTGGTACTGAACGTATGATCTTTCATATCGATTATGCGATGAAACACTCATATTCTAACGATGATACATGTTTTAGCATTGACGTAATTGACGAAATCTTAGAAGAAGATTTCGATGCTCTTCTCGATGAGGGTAGTAAAATCCTTTATCCATCGAGGGAACTCCTCTCGAAGAAAAAATCTTTGCTGAATTCGATGAATTCATGGCAACGACTGTTGAAGAAAACTCTGAATCTGATTCTGATAAAGAAGAACCACCCTTCGAAAGGATCTTGAACTCAAACAACTCCCTGGAGATCTAGAATATGTATTCTTTGAAGAACCTTTTTTTCTTCCTGTGATCATATCATCTCAGCTTTCCAAACAAAACAAAGATAAACACATATCTATTCTTAAAAGACACAAGCAAGCCTTTGCTTGGAAAAAAATAGATATTCCTGGTATTTGCCCGTCTTTCTGTAAACACAAAATTCAACTCTTAGAAGACAAGAAACCAGTTGTTCAAAAACAAAGAAGATTAAATCCAAACATGCAAGAAGTAGTTAAAAAAGAAATCGTAAAACTCCTCGATACCGGTATTATATATCCAATCGCCGATAGCCCTGGGGTAAGGCCCATCCACTGTGTACCCATGAAAGGTGGTATTACAGTGGTCACAAACGAAAAAGATGAACTTGTCCCAACAAGAACCGTTACGGGTTGCCGAGTATGCATCGATTATCATAAGCTCAATGAAGCAACAACAAAAGATCCCTTTCCGTTGTCATTCATAGATCAAATGCTAGATGCACTCGCTAGAAATAAATACTTCTGTTTCCTCGATGGTTTTTCTGGATATTTCTAAATCCCGGTCGATCCTATGGATCAAGAAAAAAACAATCACTTGCCTTTTGGAACATATGCTTACAAGCGAATGCCTTTTGGCTTAAATAATGCTCTCGCTACTTTCTAAAGGTGCATGTTGGCTATCTTTTATGACATGATCGAAGAATCCGTAGAAGTATTCATGGACGACTTTTTCGTCTTTGGAAACTCCTTCGATAACTGTCTAAATAATCTTGATAAAATGCTTCAACGCTGCAAGGATGCAAATCTTGTCCTTAACTGGGAAAAATGTCACTTTATGGTTAAAGAAGATATTGTGCTTGGACACAAAGTGTCCGATGCATGCCTTGAAGTTGACAAAGCCAAGATCGACATAATCTCTAAACTTCCACCCCTACCAATGTTAAAGGCATTAGAAGTTTTCTAGGACATGCCAGTTTCTACCAACGTTTCATTAAAGACTTTTTGAAAATTGCCCGTCCTCTAACCATGTTGCTTGAGAAAGATACTCCATTCGAGTTCAATGACCAATGTCACAAAGCATTCGATTTGTTAAAAGAAAAACTCACATGTACTCCTGTAATCATGAGCCCAAATTGGAATCTTCCATTTAAGCTAATGTGTGATGCAAGCGAATTTACTGGTGGAGCAGTCTTACGTAAAAAAGATGGAAACCACTTTCACCCCATCTATTTTGCAAGCAAAACCCTTAATGCAGCTCAGCAAAACTATACAATCACTAAAAAAGAACTTATGGCTGTAGTATTTGCATTTGACAAATTCTGACCCTATCTGATATTATCTAAAACTGTTGTATACACCGATCACTCAGCTCTCAAATATCTGTTCAAAAAGCAAGATGTCAAGCCACGTCTTATACGTTGGATACTACTATTGCAAGAATTTGATATAGAAATATAAGACAAAAAACGTACAGAAAATGTCGCCGCCAACCACTTATCTCGAATTGAAAATGATGAGACAAGTGACGACAGTGATGTCGACGATAACTTTCCTGGAGAAACTCTTATGGAAATAACCACCAGAGACATACCATGGTTCGCAGACTTTGCAAACTATTTAGTAGGTGATATTATACCCAAAGGAATGACGTACCAACAAAAGAACAAATTCTTCTCTGACCTCAAAAACTACTTTTGGGAAGATCCCTATCTTTTCAAAGTATGTTTAGACGGTATGATCAGACGTTGTGTCTCAGGACCATAAACTAGTACCATTTTAGATCAATGTCACCACGAACCCACCGGTGGACATTATGGACCAAACGCCACAGCTAAAAAAGTCTTAGACTCAGGCTTTTATTGGCTAACAATCATCAAAGAAGCTCACACTCTCGTTCGCCTTTGCGAAGCATGTCAGAAAACCTGAAATATCTCTAAACGTGATGAGATGCCCTTAAACAACATTCAAGTATGCGAAGTTTTAACATCTGAGGTATTGACTTTATGGGGCCATTTTCTAAATCATACAAATTCGAATATATCTTAGTCATTGTCGACTATTGATGTGTCATTGCGTGGTGTTAATTTATGATAGTTTGAGTTTTAAATTTATATTTTGCCAACTTAACCAAAAACAACACTTTAAAGGGCAGTGTACCCGGTTAGTGGTAGATTCGTGGTAAGTAGGGTGTCGAACACTTGAAGCGAGGTTAAATCTCTTAATTTATTTATATTTTGGTTATCTAATCTAAGTTAATTATAATCTAAGTCAAACCTATGCTAATCCTATGTTAGTTTTAATCCTAATTCTAACAGGTAAAAGGGGAGTTTTAGCCTAAGAGACTAGCACGGGTTTGTTGGTGACTACAATCAATTTAAGACACTTTAACCCACGCAACAAATTTAACAGAAGATAAAAGAGTGGTCGATCCTTATGATAGAAAACTATATTAGCCATCATTAGTCTAATTAGAACGTTGATTTGTGTATTCAGTGCAATGATTACTTATCTCGAAGAGGCATATCATTCTTAGACTTAGGCGGGACTTCATCCTAAGACCTAGACACATTAATTCTGTCACAATTAAAGCATCCGCATAAAGCCTCCTTATTACCTCATTATAATCTATCTTAGGGATTAAAGGAATGGTGATCTTGTTAAACCTTAGCTCATTGAGACTTTACCCACTTACTGCTTAAAGGCAATTTATACACTAGTAGTCTACTTGTCCAACTATCCAATGGAATCAGAACATTATTTATTGAATTATCTAGATTCACCTACTAGTCAACATGTTCAATAAACAAAAGGCAATTTCCAATTAATTAGTTAAGCCAGAAGCGTATCCTTAGCACGGATTTAGAAGGACAATATTTGTGATCATATGATTCTAGATGTATAAATCACTATATGGAGAGCTATCCTAGACTCTAGATTACTTGGTCCGTATCACAAGATCCAGTTGAATGATAGGTCGTTGATGTGTCATCGTGTGGTGTATATTTACTGATTATCAAGTTTTACATTTATATTTAGACAACAAACCTAAAGACAACACTTTAACGGGCAGTGTACCTGGTCAAGATGTAGCTTCGAGGTAAGTAGGGTGTCGAACACTAAGAGTGAGAGTTAACCTAATATTCTATTAGTATTTTAATCTATCTACATTAGTCTAATTACTGGTTAAACCTATACTATACATATTTACTAGAGGTAAAAGAGGGGTTTTCAGCCTGAGAGACTGACACAGGTTTAGCGGTGACAAAAGTTAATTCTAAACATAATAAACACCAAAGCAAATAATCACAAGATAAGAAAGTAGTACATGTAACACCCCCAAATCTGGGTAGCAGCGGAATGTTGAATATCTAAGGGCGTTACTTCATAGATCAATAGCACAAGATA
>BQNB010178343.1:0-12879 GCA_026074375.1 Tanacetum coccineum
GTAACGAATAAAGTTTAAAGTAGATGACCGGAGTGGGTCGGAATACTAACCGGGAATTTACGGGGTGTGACAGAGTGTGCTAGGATGTGACTTACAATGAGAAGACTTTGCAAAGAAGATGGTGAACTAGTAAATCAAAGGAAGTAATACTTTGCAAAGGAAAGAGCAAGAGCTAAAACAAATAAGCCCATAACTCAATCACAGCTGAGAACATATATGATGACTTACTTGAAGAATTAGGGGACATGGAAGCTGTCTCAGCTGAAGAATTTAAGTTTTGAAGAAGTAAAAGAAGAATTTGATAAGCTGGTAAAGCAGGTTGAATCTTTTGCACCTATAAATTTTGAAGCTACAAAAGATAGTCTGAAAAGATTTGGTGAAGAACTTCAAACAAAGACTTCAAAAAGACTAAAGAGTGATGAAGAAAAAGATGTTGAGTCTACTAAGACTGGAAAGAGGAGGAAACATATAGCTAGGAAAGGATTACATTATGAAAAAACTGATAAGGATGATTTTGAAGATTCAGATGAAGCTAGTGAACAAGATGATTCTGCTTCAGGTACTAAAATTCCTATTAATCCTGTTCCTATAGCTATGAAATCACCTAGTATAGCTACTTATAAGATCATCAAGCAAGGAGAGAAAGGTGTGTACCAAATTGTTAAAGAAGATGGAACTGATATAGTGTACATAAATTTTGGAGCTATGTTGAAGGACATAACTAGGGATGATCTTACTGAATTATATAGGATTGTTATGAATAGATATGGTATGAATGGACCAGAGGATGAGCTTGAGAATGTGCTTTGGGAATATTTAAAGAATATGTTTGAGGAACCCCTTAGTACAGATCCTATTTGGAGTTTATTAGGTCAACAAAAGATCATAAGTTGGAGATATTATACTACCTGCAGAGTACATTGCTTAAACTTAGAGTCATCAGATATATATATGCTAATTGAAAGACAATATCCTTTAACTGCTGAGGTATGTAAGGCTATGCTAGATAAAAAGCTTCAAAGAGGAAAACCAAATGAGGATTGCTACAAACTGTTGAAATGGATGGAGAAGTAAGCTGGTATTAGGAAGTAATGGAGATGAGAAGAACAACACTTGGTGGAGGTGCTATGCACTAACACAACAAATAGTTATCAGTCCATCATGTCTAACAGACATAAGGATTGGCTAGTCCAGGAGCAAACGACTCTTGGTAAAGACTTCTCAAATCCGTTAATGGCTGAAAATTTGCCAAAAATTGTATGGTTCTCAACTCACCATATCTGGTTAGTGAAGAGTTGGCTAGCCTACAAGTTTATGGTTTGTGGTAAAGGCTGTGGAAAAACCATAACTAGTCTATGAGGTTATGGCTCATGGTAAAGAAAAATTGCAAATCCATATTAGATGGTTGACACTTTACCAAAAAGTGGATGGTACATCAACTTACCACGTTTCATGTACAAAGAGTTGATATGGTAATCAATCCACCATGGAATTTACCTTTCTGGTGGCCAAAGGACTGACTACTCCAGGGTAAATGGCTAACTGGTAAAGAGACATCAAATCCATTTAAAGTTTCAATAATTCACCTCTCACAGGAGTTAACACACCTGGAAGTGATGAGAATAGTCTGAAACTATATGATTTGATTGCTGATATGAAGGGTTGCTGAAAAGGTTGAAGAATGATGGCAGCAAAGATCAAAAAGAGATAATTTGAAGAATTGTAGCTCAAGAATAATTTGAAGAGTTTTATTTACAACATCTTCAGGAAGCTCAAATGGAAGACACTTGAAGAAACTTGAAGTTCACAAGTGAAGATCAAGTTAGGGGAGGATTGTTGGGAAATATATTGGAAAAGACTTAATACTGGTAGTATCATAGTTAAGTCTGGTAGTATTAGTTAGTTTTGGCAGTATTAAGTTAAGTCTGGAAGTACTAAGTTAAGTCTGGCTGTACTATAAGTTATTACTGTAAATAAAAGTGGGAAAGAGTGGCATTACTATAGTTAGTATTGGATCGATGTAGTTAAGTCTGTTTATGTTACAGAATAGAAGTAATATTAGGGTTAGAATATTTAAGGAGATATCTTAGGAAAGGGATATGCATTATCCTTTCACACATTTTGTAAAGCCTTTTAAGGTTTCCTTGGTGTATAAAAGGAACCATACGGCATAGAGTTTCATATAACGAATAGAAGCATTGAAGCTTAATAGATAGAAATCAATAGCAAAATTAAATATTATTGTTCTTCCTATTCTTGAGTTGAAAATAAAAAAAAGTATTCCCGTATTAACACTTAATATTCCATAGTCAGTGTCTCTCACATAGTGATTTGGAAGGGGGGGGGGGGGGGGGGGGGGGGGGGGGTGAAGGTGTTAGCTATGTCTTACAAAGGTTATATAGATCCAAGACCAAGGAACCTACTACGCCGTATCTTCCTTGATGGATACGGCGTATTGGTAGTCAGAATCATTAATCTTTAAAATATCTTTGATAAAGCTCCCAGAAATGCTCACTAACCCACCCACGCCTTTTGCTAAGATTCACCAAGTACTCCATAATTTACCTGCAATTCCTCAATATACAAATTATTAATAACAATTCTTTGCATAACTAAACAAAATGGGTTAATAACCATGGATAAAAGATCCCAATATAAACAGACGATATATTTGATGTCATCAGCATTAACGGCACAAATTATCAATAATATGCCTTTTAAGTCGTAAGACTCTTACCGTTAACCATATTACTTGTATCCCTAGATTAAATAATTTGCTTCGTTGGGTGTTTTTTTTTTTTGCAAGTTACGAATTCTTTTATATTTGTTTTTGTCTAACTCTGCCAATACTTTTTGTCTCACCCTTTTCACTACTTGATTAGAACAATATGAAACAACGGGTGAAAATATCAGTTGTATTTGCTCGGAAGAACGTAATATAGAAAATCGTAGCACAAAAATCAAATACAAAAATTAGCTTCTGTTACTGTACTCAGACGTCATACGCCGTATTCAATAAGTCTGAATACGCCGTATTAATCTTTTGAACGAATACGCTGTATTAGACAAGAAAGTTGGATATGCCGTATCCAATGGAAGTGGATACGCCGTATCAGGTTATCGACCAGAACAATTAGAAAACAATTAAACACACGAACAACTAAACTAATAAACAATTAAACAAACAAATATACAATCAAATATATAGAATTATACACTAATCTAAATTACACTAATCCTAAGGGTTAGATTATTCTAATGTTAAAAACCAAAATATCAAATAAAAATCAAGATTAAATTTTCACTCCCCGGCAACGGCGCCAAAAACTTGATGTGTCGTTGTGTGGTTGTAATTTATGTTTCAAGTTTTAAATTTATATTTTGCCGACTTTACCAAAAACAACACTTTAACGGGCAGTGTACCCGGTCAGATGGGAGTTTCGTGGTAAGTAGGGTGTCGATCACTAAGAGCGAGAAACAATCTTTCAATTTATTAATATTTTGGTTATCTAGGTTTTCAGCCTGAGAGACTGACACGGGTTTTGTGGTGACTAAAATCAACTTAAGACACAATAACACACACAAGTAAATTAACAAAAGATAAAAGAGCGGTCTAGCCAAATATAAGAAAACTGTATTAGCCATGATTAATCCAATTAGAACGTTGGTTTGTTTATTTAGTGCAATGATTACTTATCTCGAGGCGGCATATCATTCTTAAGACTTAGGCGTTACTTCTTCCTAAGACCTAGATACGAAGAATTCTGTCATAATTAAACGTATCCGCATAAAGCATCCTTATTTGCTGATTATAATCTATCTTAGTGGTTCACAACAATGGTGATCTTAGTAAACCTCAGCTCCATAGAGAACTTTACTTACTTATTGCATAAAGAATTCATACTTTAGTAGTCCACTGGCCCAGTCCTTTACCAATTAATTGCGAACGTACTCGTTGATCTCAATGGTCACGGTCTGTCAACAAATGCACGCAATCTAAAGGCAAAGATAGGTCATTATTCGTGATCCTATTGGTCTAGATGTATAAATTACTATATGGAGAGCCATCCCGGCATCTAGATTACTTGGTCTGTATCACTAGATCTAGTTGAATGATAGGTCGCATACAAAAGCACGTAAACAAGTATAAACTGATAAACATAAACAAGCAATCAATGATAAATTAAGCAATCGATATAAACAAAACCAAACATTCAAATCTTCATAATAATGGCTAATACCCAAAGGTATTAGCCTTCAAACATCATAATCAATACAAGAGTAATAATTTAGCCAAGGTAAAAACAACCGAGTGATGACTTTCCGCTGCGACCTAATTTTGGAGGTGTTACATATAGGAGATTACAAGTTGTTTCCTATGGAATTAATTGCTATGCTTGACCTCTTATGCTCTTCTTCTCTTTTGAAAATCGACTTTCATGGTTTAGGTATCGAAAATATGATTTAGCACACTGGAAACCCATTTTTAGGTTTTCTATTTACAAGCTCTGGAATTTGGTCGATACGGCATATTGACTGAGGTCAATATGGCGTATCGGGGGTTTCTTGGAGTAGGGACCACGTTCGATATCTTCTAGAATATTTTATTACCATAACTTGAATACGGCGTATAGACTCCTTCTAGATACGGCGTATTGAATGTTGTTCCTTCATGGTCTTTAGTGAAGTGCAGGCACAAATACGATGTATCTTCCTTGATGGATACGACGTATTGGATGTCAGAATAAGTTTCTTCATATTTCTTTGTTTAAGCTCCAGAATGCGTGCCTTTTAGCTAATCTTTACCAAGTACTCCATAATTACTGTAATTCTTAAATACAAACGATTAAGTAACAATTCTTTGTAACAATTATACAAAATGGGTTATTTACATGGGATAAATGATGCTATAAAAGTAACGTTATTTGATGTCATCACGAATGTAGCTTGGTTAATTGCGAGCTGGCTCAAGAGAAAGGGAGTTGGGAGTTAGAGGGAGAGCATTATTTGTTGGGCAGTTCATCACCAAGATCGATAGGAAAGTAAATTTGTTGACTGATGAGGTTTTGAATGGTTTAAGTGTTTCCATTTATTGTAGTTCGTTGGATACAACCACCCTTAGAGAGCTAAGCGACTCTAATGGGAGGTTGATTGTTGAGGAGGTCGCACCTGGTGATACGAGAGTTATTGCACCTAGACCCCCCATGCCATTATATTTATGATTTATATGACAGGATGGGTCGTATGGAGATTCCATAGTGTGAGCTGGAGAGGATGGCACGTAGACTGCCATATCATTCTGACAGGTATGCAAGTGTTTTTGAATATATAGCTGGATAATACAACATTCAGTTGGGAGACTATGCACCCCCAAGCTATGATGAGGAGGATAAGGATTAGTGTCGAGATAGGTTTATTTGGAGTGACCGGGTGTGGGTCACAAGTTTTAAAACAATTTTATGAAAACAACATTACTCTTATTATGGTGTGTAATATGCCTTTGTTGGCATTTTAAAACGATATTTTATGTTCTATACTAGTACTTATGCTACTTATTATTATCATTATCTATGTGTGCTTTCTATTATTTGCATCGTGTATTGTTAGTTTATTATTATCATAGGAAGAAAAAGAAAAAGTGGAAATATGTACAAATTCGTGTTCGAAGGCTACCTAGTTTGGAAGTTACATCCAATTTATTTTTCTAATTTATCTTTCCCTTATAATACTTCTCGCATTAGGGACAATGCTCATATTAAGTATGAGGGTAGATAAATAGGAAAACTAAATTTTCAAAATATATAATCTATGTTTCTAAAAATAAATAGTAGGTAAAATGTTAATTAACATTTAAAAATTAAGTTTTGGAAGAAAAACTTTTTATAGATCACGTAAAACAAATCTGACTCTAGATTAATAACTCTACTAGCATATATATACCCATTACTTCAAAAATGTAAGGTTCGCTTTTAGATTCTTATGGTATAATTTTTGCCTTTAGCTTTCTCGAGTTAAGGAATTGAGCAATTGCATGTGTCTCGTTCATGGATTTGCTCGAGCATGTGTGGTTTTGTCGCCTTTTCTGGAGCATTGGTATCGGTTTAAAAATTGTATGAGTGTGCCGGTGATTTATTAATTCTAGAACTTGTGCTTGAAATCTTTACGAGATCACAGTAAGAATACGTTCGTGTGTTATAGACATTTTCTGATAAAGAGGTAAAACCCATTGTTAGCACTCACCTTAGTGCTCCAAATATATATATATATATATATATAACTATAAATATTATATATAAATTATATATACAACATTAAACCCTAGCCTTACCCCTGTCAAACGTTTTATGATTAAATTATTTGATGCATTATCCGTAGTATTGTGGCACATTAAAGTTGGTATTGCTATTAGAATGAAGTGTGAAGGTTGCAAACTTCTAAGTTCATTTGAAGTAGTATGCTTATCATACGTATGGGGGAAAGTAAGTATCCCCCAAATGAAAGGAATAGTATAACGTAATAAGGCGAAAATAAGCCAAGAAAAAGTGAAAAAAAGTGAAGAAAGTTAGTATATGTGCGGATATTTTTGACATTGATTTTATTATAAATCTTTTTGACAATTTAAAACCAAAATATCCCCACCACATAAAAAGTTCATACCACCAATAAAACCCTCTCTTTTGATGACTATGTCTGGTACTTACGCCATATCGGTTCAGTTTAGTTTCTTGTTCAAGCATATGGTAATTTGAATGAATCATGACTGAGTGTTTAAGTGCCCTAACAATCATATATACTTCACTATATTTGAGCGAGTGTGAATAAAAATTTTCCTTGAAAATTTGTGAGTTGCTTTGTCGCGTTATCTTCTGCTTGTGATCATTAACTTGTTTAGTCTTTCCACATATAAAAACGAAGTACTTTCGCGTTGATTGCTTGAGGGCAAGCAATAAGCTAAATATGAGGGGATTTGATAACTCTCTAAATGTACATATATTATCCCTTTTAAAATAGTAATTTGTCTATATAAAACTAGTAAATATCATATGTTTAGATACTTAATTATGTAATAGTTGTTTCAGGTACGAAGTAAGCAAAAAAGGACTTACAATGCAAAGAATGCTCATTAAATACTCTAACGATCGTCAAATAAAGGATCTAGAAGGAAGGAAATAAATAATTAATTGCCAAGAAAGCAAAACCTGGCGCACAACTAACTTATATACGCGAAAGTCAACGTCGTATCTATCGAGCGAACATTCTCTGGGCAATAGTAGCGGCGAAATTTAATCGCAATAGGGAAAGTCGACATACGCATTTAATAGTGTAAGCATGGCGAAGCTACTTCAACGGTCAGATTACTCAAAATCATTATGATTTACATATAAATGGATGGCTTTTATCACCAAGCCATCCAACCCTACGGACCCACATACACTATAAAGAGGGGCTTATATCAGAGATTTAAAGACACACATTCAACAACAATCAAACAAAAATCGCAATAAGTAGAGCATAGAATAAAAGGTGAGAAGATTAGGGAAAATTGTGAGCTATTCTTAGTTCAATCAAGTCCCGAGTTGTAAATCTGTAACATAGAGTAATAATTCCGAGTTAAAGGAATTGTGACAGAATTACTAGGCAATTTGAAGTAGAAATTCTGGGTTTGATGAAGTTCTTGTTAAAGAATGGTTGTAAAACAATATCATTTGCTTTGGAAATCGGTAATAAATATTGTTTCTCTTTGAATATGATCTTTAATGAAATCTTGATGAATGTTATGTGTTTTATTGGAATGAATATAGAGTAGTCGTTCATAGTTGTTTGGGTTTAAAAGGGAGCGTGATGTAAACATATTCTAATGCTTATGATCTTAATCTTGATAAACTAGATGTTTGAGTATGCGGATACTTGTTAATTATTTGATTAATCATCCATGATGGAATTAGGTCGAAAGGCTCCGTCAATATGTTTAATTTGACATTGTTCTGTCTATGGGCCAAACTCAGTATTAGTCTTGCGAGAACCTTGACACAACCAGATCAATCACAATATGTTATCAACCTCGTATATAAACATGTTTAATACTTGATCTCATGTCAAACCAACTGGGTTAAGGGAGTTTATTATTGTAATCTTCATACGTGAATCACTCTTTATGCATTTTACATTTTAAAGCTATAAAGGCCGAAAGGATTCTTTTCTATGTAAAATAGTTAATTGTTTGAGTAACTACCCGTTATTCATGCTATTATGCTTGAGTTCATGTTTGCATTATTTGTGTGTTTATCTTCATTGCTCTCAACCCAAACATGTATCATTTTATCACTTGATAACAAAAGAAAAACGTGTCCTTTTATCTTTAGATTTATGACAAATCTAAAAGATATTTCTTGCAAAACTAATAACTTTCTGAAAACCATCAATCCCGTGGAACGACCTGGTCTTACCTTAAATCTATACTACATAGGAGGGTTATACTTTTCCCATGTGTTAATTTAAATTTGGTAAAATCGGTATTATAAAATTAAAGCTTTCTTAACACATCAAGGTCATTTTCTTGACTCAAAAGGTAATAAGTATATATTTGTGGTTATTGATTATGTGTCCAAATGGGTTGAAGATCAAGCGTTACTAACAAATGATGCGTGAGTGGTGGTTAAATTTTTGAGAGGACTAATTGATATTTTTGGAGTTCCTAAGGCCTTAATTAGTGATAAGGGTACACATTTTTGTAATTCTCAGCTTGAAAAAGCTTTGCAAAAATATGAAGTGACTCACAAATTATCTACAGCATATCACTCTCAATCTAATGGACAAAGTGAAGTAACCAACAAGGAAATTGAGCATAAAGCACTTTGGGCGTTAAAACAGTGCAACATGGACTTAATGATTGCTGGAAAAAATCATTTTACGCAACTTAATGAACTAGCCAAATTACGTGATGGAGCTTACGAGAGTACCATAATTTACAAAGAATGGACTAAAAAGTGGCATGATTCTAGGCTTCGTGGGGATAAAGATTTTACGGTAGGAGACAAAGTACTATTATATAAATCTCGTTTAAATATGTACCCTGGGAAGCTTAAATCAAAATGGTAAGGTCTGAATATAGTGAAGACGGTATATCCGGATGGAGCTGTAGAAATTACTGATAAGAATGGGATTAGTTTCAAAGTCAATGGACATCGATTAAAGTAAATATTACGACGTATATATATGTTACCTTATTTTTATATAATTACAAACAAGAAATGTCTATCAATCTTCATAGTCGTAAAGTCTTGTGATGAAGTAATAGGCTAGTCGGGGATAACGGCTTGGGATTGTAATCTAATATTGGTCTATTTTCAGGCTGCACCCAAGAAAACCAAACCCCGACCCAAGTTAGAAAGCCCATACGCCATTATGAAGGCTTAGGGTATAAATAAGACCCTCTCCACACATGGAGAGGGTGTTGGTTACCATTTCTTACACTTGTATGTGTGTGTAATCTTCCACCTCTTTCCTCTCAATCTAATATTCTCTCTTTCTTCCTTCTACTTTTCTTTCTTTTCTTCTTTGCTTATTTGGCTCATATGAGCTTATTGGGTATGCTTATTATGTTTTGATATAGGTTAAGTTTTGGGATAACAAGTGGTCAAGAAACACAATGCCTCTTGTGTGTCTACAAAGAAACACAAAAGGATGATGACAAAGAAGACAAGCTAGTCGTTTTTTTTCCTATTTAAGAGAATGTAAAGCCATTTTGGCTAGAGTAGTTTTCTTTGTAGTTTTTTTTAGTGCAAGTAGTATTTAAAATAGTTTTAAGAATTTTTAAAGTTTTTCATGTATTTTTGATCCAATTTTAATGAAAAATTCAGTGAAGTTTTCTTTTACATTGTGTTGCTAAGCCATCTATTTTACTCTCTTTTTTATCTTACAATCTGTTTTTCAAAAATTTCTAAACAAAAGTAGAGGGAAATTCAAAAAAGAAGCAAGGGGTACTGTTGGATTAAAAAAGGCTTGGAGGAATAAGCTAACATGGAAGGCTTATTGGTTTTCAGCTTAGTTTAGCTTAATTACAAGCTGGGTAGGGTTTAGAGCTTATTTAGGTCTTCACAAGATCCTTTTTGTGAAAAGGATCAAAGGTACTTTACTTTCAATTTTGCTTATTTACTGTAGCAATAAGCTCATTTAGCTTATTTCCTTAGCTTATTGTGTTTATTAGTGATACTTTATGTCTAAGAATGTTTTTAATGTTCTTTATTTCATTTATATGCAATACTAGTTAAAACTGCCATATTAAGCTTATTTCTGTCCTAGCTTATTGCCTTAATTTAAGTGCTTATTTGCTTTTCTTTTTGTCCTTTTATTGTCTTCAATAGCTTAAGTAGGGTTGGTGTTTTAAAAAATTCAGTTTAAGTCAAATTTCATAAGTTTTTAAGATCATTTTAAAAATTAAGGGGGTGTTTGGGTCAACTATGAAAACGGGTCAAAAAGGGTATGTGCATGGGTTGAGGTATTTTGGTTAGCTTTAGCTTAATCTTTTAAGCTCTTTTAAGCTGTTTCAAAAGTCTTTGAGGCTCCAAATTGTTTTTTTTAAGATTTTCAAAACCCTCTTTGTCTTTTGACTTTGTAAGTCAAAAATTACCAAGTCTTTGTTGGTAACAGTTTTAAAAAGACAAAAGCCTTTTTCATCCTACAAAATTCAGCTTGTTTAAATGTTTTTCAAAAGTCAAAAATTAGTGCATAACTCCAAAAGCTAGGGTACTTTAGCTGTTTTCAGTTTACTTTTCAATTTGAGCTTATTTGACAGCTTTTAATAAGCTGTCAAATAAGCCACTTAAGTTAAGCTTAAATCTCCCCTGGTGCAAAGGGGAGATTCTAAGCCCCTTTTTCTTTGTCTTGTTGTGTTCTAAAGCCCAAGTTTTTTGCTTATTTCAAGAGCTCATAAGCTATTGTATAAGCCCTCTAAGTTTCAAACCTTAAAGAGCTTATTTGTTGGCTTAATTTTAAGCCCAAACTTGGCCTTTGGACTGTTTCAGCATGACTTAGGTGTAGGATTGCTTATTTTCCTTTAGGCTTAGTCAGCTTATTTTATAAGCTCTTTTTAGCTTTTAATAGCTTATTTAGATTAGTTAGTTAAGCTGTTAAGCTTTTGCCTTTTACTTAGCTTATTTAAGGTTTTGTTTAGCTTTTCTGTCATAATAAGCTCTTCATAGCTTATTTAGCCTTAAGCTTTTAGCTCTTCACAGCTTATCTAGATTAGGTTTAGTCCTTTTAGCTTATTTTGTCCTAGTCTAGCTTATTTACCCACATGTCCAAAATTACTTAGCAAAAATTTAGCCTTAAGCCTTTAAGTTACTGTCGAACTTTAAGCTTATTTTTAAGCTTATTAAGTGCTTTTCGTAAAAAGTTGTAGAAGACAAAGTTGTTAAGCCCCACGAGCTTAACAACTTTGCCTTTTTGAGTTTTCGAAAAAAAAAGGGGAAAGACAAGAGGTCCGGGTGAGCAAGACTCGAACCCGTGACCTCTCGATACAATCCCCTTTTACACAACACACCTCACCGCTGCGCCCTTGGGACTTTTCTGTCATAGTCCCAAGGGTTTGCAATCTTATACACTTTTTGAGCTCATAAGCTTATAAGCTGTTGAAGCTTATTTCGGGGCTTATTTCTTAAGCTGACTTTTGTTTCTTATTTTTCCTAGGATTGTTAGAGTGTCTAGTATTTTGTGTAAAATTTTCAGAATTTTTCGTAATCATTTACTATTTTTTATAATTTAATCTAGTTAAAACTTTTAAAAATTCATAAAAAATACAAAAATTATCAAAAAAAATATTTTTCTTTTTTAGAAAATTTTATTTTGTCATATAGTTTGTAGGAAAAATTTAAAACTTTTCGTAAGGTCATTTTTAAAACTTTTCATTTTTTAAAGAACGGGTCCGGGTTCGTTTTTTGTGTTGACTCGTTTTTGGGTCAAACGAACTCCGTTTTCGGTCTAGTCTTTTTCATTCTTCGTTATTTGTCCCGTAGAGTAGTTTAGAAGTGAAAATTTCTTCGTAGGGTTATTTTTGAAGATTTTAGGTTTTTCCCCCTTTGTTCGGGATTCGTGCTCCCGTTTTTCAGCTTAATTTAGTAATTTTTAGGATTTTCTTAAACGTTTTTGTTTGTTATCATCTAATTTGACTTTTCCTCCCTCTCAATTCAATTCTCTCATTCAAACTCAAATCTTCGACTGTACCGATCTTCCAGAACAGCCTCGTTGGGGAATTAACGACCCGGGAATAGTTTATACTGCTCCTGGTATTTCATTGATTTGTGATTTTTGGTTTTTATTACTTATATATTTTATATTTTATTATATATTATATATAAAAAGTTTTTTTTAAGAATGGAAGCACATTGTAATCCTCTTGAACTTAAATATCAAAATCAAGCTTTAAAATCGAGGCAACATGGTCAAATTTTGAATGAAACAAGTAATAAAGCCAAGATTAAAAAGGAGATTGATGTACTTGAAACAATGAACATCTAATTAGAACATAGTGTGGCTAAATTACATGAGGAAAATGAGACTTTAAAAAAGCATTACAAAGATTTGTATGATTCTATTAAAATTACGAGATCTAAGACTATAGAACAGACAACTTCTTTGCTTGCTAATAATGCTGATTTAAAAGCTCAGATTCAGGAAAAGATTTTTGCAATTGCTGCTTTAAAAAATGACTTAAGGAAGTTAAAAGGAAATAGTGTAGATACTAAGTTTTCTAAAACATCAGTCTTGGGAAACCGGTTTTACAATCACTAAGAAACTAATTAGTTGTTAGACAACCAAATGCGTTTAAATCTGAAAGGCCTCAAATGTCAAAACTACGGTTTGCCTCCCAAGTTGATGTGA